>WURT03004673.1:0-16811 GCA_009936505.3 Holothuria glaberrima
TTTCAATCACTATGTACAGATATGTCGAATACCTTTTTCCCAATATTTTTATATTCAACAGCCTCATTTTAATGTTTTTAATGTTCTAAAACCCCAGAGCTTCCGGGGGCTTCGCCTCCTGGACCCCACCAGGGACCCTAAGGCATGCCCCTGGACCCCCGTGGGTCGTGGGAGCTCTTCGCGCTCCCATGACGCCTTCGGGGCCTTACTTCTTCTCGGACAGGTTCCCACCTCACACTCTCAGAAACCCAGGAGAAACCCTGTATTGTGTATTTGGGTGTGTAATGTGCAACAAAAGGTTCTGTGCAAAATTTCTTGCACTGTCCATTCTCTGCCTTCTCAGCCTTTCCATCTCCTGTGAGCAGCATGCACACTGCATGTGGGTTTTTTGATCACAGGATGTTACATTCTTTTATGGTAATGGGTTCACCTTACTGTATGTAGGCTAACCTACAGCACTATTATGTTTTTCATAGAGTGGTGCAGTGTAGGCTTAGGCTTCATATAGCCAACATTTACTAATGTGTGTCGTGAATTGTAACCAGAAAGCCCAAAGGCTTAGTGATTCCTTGCCAAAAGGGGGATGCTTTGTTACACAGAGGTTCACCCAGCAAACTTATACTTCTTGACTACATCATTTTTTACAATGCATTCACAATTTGACTGCTGCTGACCTCACATGATCTTTGAACCCCACCAAAATGTAAATAAAGAAAAAATTTAAAAAAAAAACCATATCTTAGGAGAGATTTGTCTGTGCTTCCTCCCTTGTAATGTCATGTTTACAAAGTTCAGTTTTTGACCTCTTGTGACCTCGAATGACTTGTGACCTCCTATCAAAAACAAAACGGTTCCTCCTCTCAACAAAACAAATCTATATTAACGCTTCAAGTTTTTTACCTATGGTGACTGCAAATGACCTTGAGAAATCCATCGAATTTCTTCCTGAGGACCTGAAATCCATTGTTTAGGTCCTCAGTCTGAATGCCAAACGAACTCACACATACACACACACACACACAAGACATCACCATCGCATAGGTTCCTTGCCTGCCCTCGGCAAGGAATCAATTATCCACAAACATATTTAGTTATATTTACCAACTGGGACATAGCGTGAGAACTGAGATTGCACAAAAATGCATGACTCTCATGCTGAATGCATGAGAGTTGACAGCCCTGACATAAATCCACTGGTCTATAGGCAAAATTATGCAAACATGTTACCATGGAGCAGGTGTTACCCTGACTAAAGTGTGGCTGTGGTGTTGCCAAGTCATGTAAACTATTTCTCCTGGTCTTGTAAAAACTTTTCTTTTCTTTTCACCTGAATAATGTGCAGTAAAAATATAATTATTTATAAGAAGTTTTGAATTTTATTCTCTTTTACAATGGGAAAACAAGAATTTTTGCTATGCATTTAAGCAGTTACTTTCCAAACTATGTGCAGTTCTAATTACTTGAGTGGGTTGGTAAATTTTCTGTTGAAATGTGATATGGGGCTTGCTTTCGTCATTGTACATCCGGGAACTAGAAGAATTCAAACAACAATGGCGCGAACCATTAGCAACATAAAAATCAGTTTTTTAAGTTAAATAAATGTAGTTATGCCTTCTATGTGCTTCTTCCAGAAAAAGCACACATTAAAATGTTAGTCTTGATGCAGAAAAAGCTAGGGTTTATTTCTCCTTTAACTTGCATCACATTACTGGTTTGGGGAAACTATTTGTGTAGTGTCCACAGATGTACGTCCCAGCCGCATCAATTTAGGTGCTCAGTCCTACACACTATTTAGCCTAGAAAATGCTATACAATAGTACTTAGTAGTATTTAGGGCCTTAAGGGGCACAAGTGTAAATTTAAAGTCTAGACCTAGCCTGGTACTACTACTAGTACTACTAGTAGGCCTAGGCCTATAGGCCTATGGCCATAGTATTGAAATGGTGAAATCTTTGAAAGTGTAAAATCCCATTTGAGATAGCCTAATCACCGTCGTAGTGCCATTCTGGATGATACTAATCTCTCGACGAGCCTTCAATCGATCGCCTGATGATGTCTTTGCAGCAAACGTCGTGAAGGAGCCTCTAGAAAGCCGCCATCTTCTGAAATCCTCTAAACTTAACCCACACCAGAGTTTTCTGAAATACAACCACGGTAAAACTGAAGTGAAAAGGCTATTCACGTTAGATAAGCAGCTGCTGAGACCTGTACCACTACTACATGGACGTATACACGCTTGTATATACTGGCAATGTAACGTTACTAATTCTGCAAAAGTGCCTCAATTAAATTGAAATTTCCACATTTCAGGGAAACAAAGCAACACTTAGACCGATTAATTCCTAAAAATTTAAATATATATTCCTCAAAAAAGATAGAATTCAGAAATTCTAATAATTTTAAGGGTGTTTGTTAGATCCAAGATGAACAAAAATCTTTTTGTTGTTTTTAACTCAACATTTTTCCAGACAAGTCCTTTCCTTAAATTTCCAGAGATGCCACATCTTTGTGGAAATACTGATGTAAACGCTGCTTGCAAATTCGTCGTGGCAAAATTTTATACGGGTGGTACGGTGCAATTACTTTCCCTCCAACAATGCTGCATTGATAATAGGTTATGTGAAGCCAAAAAAGTTCGTTGTATTTTATCTAGAGGATTTGCGAGAACGGTGACTATTTATCCCACTGCAGTCGTGCAGTGGTGTAGCCAGTGGGAGGGCAGTGGCAGAGTGTCCCCCCTGAAAAAAAATCGAAAGGGAATAGAAGAGGGGAAGCAAAATAAATACACTTGAGGCAGCCACTCCTAGTTCCGGGCCTCTCCCGCGGAATACGCCCATTGGTGCCGGTACGGGGGCATGGGGGCACTCCCCAATCGATTCAAAAAAAAAAAATCTGAAAAAAAGAAAGAAAAGTTAAATTTGATTGAAAGGAGAAATGCAGTCATCCCTATTTAAAGGAATGTACCAGGGAATCTTATGTCATGAAAGGCCTGTGAATCATGTTACAATAGGCTATGCTTCTCACTGAGTTTTGATCGAAGTACACGTAACTCTTTGGCTTACTTTGAATATGCAATATATTTATGTTCCAGCATATCAAGAAAGATACTTGAAGTGAAGAGGACATTTGTCAGATTTAGCCGTTGTTTCAAATAATTTGCGACGACTGCTTATGCCCTTTAAATTCAAAGTTTAGCTAATAATCATATAGGTCATTTTATCTTCACCAGGGCTTTTTTTAATCCCAGTCCCATACACAGACCCCCACTCAGCTCATTCCCCCCCCCCAGTATGGTCCCTTTTTGGGGGAAATTTTTATTTCAAACGTGTAAACATTGCCCAATATATGATGCTGACAGGATCATGGGAGAGAGTACTAAACTACTTCACTCAGTGAAGAAAATAAGCATATGTGGCACCAGATTGCATGCAAGGACACCTAATTTTTCAAAAATTTCCAAAGTTGATGCCTTTTTTTTTTTTTTTTTTTAGTTCCTAAAAATACGTCAATTTTTTTAATACAACTGTAACTCCAAAAGGTAGCATATATGGCACAAGATTACATGTAAGGACACCCGATTTTTTTAAAAATTTCCAAAGGGGAGGGGGACACTTCTCCCCTTAGACACCTCCCCCAGGCCAGCGATCACACAACACACTACATGCCCCATGAGCATTTCACTAATGGACAGGCATTTTTCTGAAAAATTTCTTTGTAAAGTACGCACCAATCAATGTTGGCCCTCCTCTTAGATGGTCTCTTTCGTCAAACAGCCCCCACTAAAAAATTCTTAAAAAAGGCTCTGATCTTTAGCCATGGTATATGCTGGTGTAGGCCCTATTCAAGCGGTGTATCTCGTAGGAGGAGTATGTTTCATTCGTCATATGGAGAAAGAAGCATAATTAAAAACGCATACACATCGGGGGTCCAGGAACCCCACCTCCCCCACGCCGAAAATTTGGAAAGATATGGAACCTTTATATGCGATCAAGTTTCAAGGTTTGGGGCCTAGAAATCATCATTAGAAAGTAAAATTTCCGGCATTTCATTCTTTTTTCTCACGTAGGTAGGCAGTCCCCCTTGCGCCCCAGTTTACGGCTCTGGGACATAGAAACAAAACAAAATCAAATAAACATGATGCAGTCATTAATGCACCGTGGTCCTTGCAAACAAAGACCCAACCACTTACTACCTATGAAAGAGAGTCGCTATTCCTGAAAAAAATTGGTGTGCTTCACATGAGCTGTTTATAAATCGATGTCTTTTTAATTGGTACAGTTGTACTGCTGTGCGTAGAAAAACTTTCGTGGAATTTCCTCTTTAATACTTCCTGCAGGAAAGTTTGAGTAAATTAGTGTTTCCGAAACCCTTGCTTAACCTCTTGCTGTGCTGTTCACTCTTTCCACCAATTTCTACCATCCTCATCAAACTGAGGCTGACTGTTACTGTTTTAAATTTGCCATCAATGGTCGCATGGTCGCACCTGGTCAACTTCATTACAAGGGGGACAAGGCTTGGAATAGACTATTAAAAATGACATTTTTAATAAAATGTACTTTAAAAATAGTACAAAAAGCATTTGCATTGTATTCTACATTGTTATATGGCCGGACTCAGTGTTGGCCTGGAATTGGGAACACTGGAATTGAAACTGATTGGCTCGGAATCGGGTTACAGCTGGACTCGGATTCAGCCCTGTCTTTTAATTCTTCTTTTGACGGGTGTTAAGCGCACCCATGCTGTCTTGAACGAGTGCAAGGGAGTAGTTGTAAGTGAAGGAAAAGTTACAGGCCCGTATGCAAGAGAGGTTTAGGGGATTCGGACGTACCTCCCCGCAAGATCTGGATTTCCGCTTCGGATAGTACTTTAATAGTATATGATGAGACGTTTGGTGTTTTATTACCGGTATGTCCCACATGGCGTTCAAAAGCCCTTGAAAAACTTTCTGTCAAAGTTTGACTATCTTCACAAGCATAGTCATAATTAACAGGCTGCTTGCTTCCACCAAAATGGGTCTTCCTGAGCAAAGGGAACGTGACAAAAACGGAGTACCGCGAGTTGCCGTTCGATGCATGTGTCTTTGGTACTTGCTGGTCAAAGTCGGTGGGTAAAATGTTCCACTTGTAGCAATATCGAACCCACCTACTGAAAAAGCTGCATACGGACCTGCAGTTACATATCCAGAAGTAATGACAAAGGGGATCAACCGATGATGATCCACCTGAGTGAAGGGTCTAAGTAGAAGCCCAGGCACGGAGGCATGGGAGTCACGTACCCCCCCCTTAATTATTTCCAAAAAATTAAAATGACCCCAAAGGTGTTTAAGATATAGATTTACGTAGGGGTAGGGTGAGGTGTGATGTTTTCCGACTGAGTGATGGATCTATTTAAACCATTTTCTATAACAGTCGGGTTTCTATTGCAGGGAATTTCAAACGTTTGGGTGTCTTTCACAGTATATTTTAAAATTTGGTTTTAATTAAAAAAGTAAAAATTTTGTTCTTCTTTTGCTCTCTTTGAGAGTAAACTCAAATATAGCGTCGTGGCGACCTGTCGGGATTATAAACTCCTCCATTCCCATTGAGACTCTTGACAAAATTGAAATATTTCCTCGACGCGGTGGGGTAGCCTTCCCCTGATGGGTCCATGGTCCCTCCCCCAATCCCACCTGGCCCCACCCTTGGCAAACTATCAAAGTTTGTGCTCTTGCCGCGCGCTTCATCTTCACCTCATCGCTCTCTTTATTATCAATAATGTCCGGAACGTATTCGCATTTCTCGTCAGCGGCGAGTGAGGGGTTTATACAATTACTCCGTGTGCATGTACTACATGTTGAAATGAACCGAGGAGCACAGCACTGCAACTATGCAAAGAAGGGGAATTCAGATTCAGACAAGTTATGAAAACTGAAAGGTTTTACGAATGAGCAGAAATATTGACAGATAATTTTGTTAGGGAACTGAAAGTGTCTCGTGCAGTGTACATGCAACTTTTCTTATGAAACTATTTTTAATGCAAAATACGAGCTCATTCGTCACGGTTTCCACTCCGTATCATTCATGGCCATTATTTTTTACAACAATTATACTTTATTCTGATCAAAACACGTTACCGAAAAATAGAAGTACATCTCCAACCTTCGTAAGGACCAACCATCAAGAGAGAATATCAGAGCACTCTTTTGATATGAATAGCCTTTACCGTAACAACGTTGTACTTTTGTAGCGTGATATGAAAGATTCGAAATAGTATTTGTAGTTACATATTCTTGTAACAGTTTAACGACGCGTTTTGCGCCCACCCATTATCGGTAGATGGTGACTGTTACTACATTCACAAAGAAAAAAGCATTATGAAACATACTTGTTAGCCCACGTCTCTTTGGTTATTCCATTACCCTCTTGCACACTTCCCATGGAACGCTGATCATCTTAATTGCCATCAGTCATGCTAGTATCGTCATTTTGTAAATATGACAGGGCTTCCGGGTCAAGTGTCAAGTTTCAAGTTTATTTCCCACCTCCGATTACTAACAATTAACATTACTGCACAACACAACATATAAAGAAAACATATCAGCATTAAAGGTGAAAGTAGCCATAAAAAAGTAGAGATGCTTTTTTTTACTAAGTCTGGGCCCTTAAAGAAGAAACATACTATAGAAGTAAGCCAAAAGATATAGGGAAAATGACACGCGAAACAAGAATCTAACATAACAGAAACGGTTTTAAACCTAACCTTAAATGTTTGGAGTGTCGAGAAAAAGTTGTTTGTACTTGACTTAAAAAGAATAAAGGGAAGAAAATTGCTTATTGTGATCATGAAGAGATTTCCACAGAACAGCTCCCGAGTGTCTAATCTGATATTTGATGAGTTAGATGAGGTTTAACGGCCCAGTTTACAACCAATTGGTTCAAGTCGAGCCGGCCACGGCCTTTTTCCCAGTTGTGGCTCACTGGCTTGTTTTCCCTTACTCCATTGCATATGCGGAGCATCACGCACAACGGCGGAAGGTTCCACTTTTAAAGTCTTTGGTATGACTCGACCTGGGATTCGAACCCAGGCCTCCCGCTGGAGAGGCGGATGCTCTAACCACTAGACCATACACGCGATATTTGATGAGACGACGTTATAGAGTAGGGATAGTGAGCAGATGCTTTTCCCTGGTATCGTAATCATGTTTATCCCTTTTTTAACATAAAAACTACTGTAGCATTTCGGTAACTTTTAATACACTAAATGATGCGTAAAAACACCAAGCTGATATTTGTAAAGGTCGAAGACGGAAGAATACGGAGCGGTTTGAAGAAGGTCTTCGCCAGCTTGACCCTCACCCGGATATTACTACCAAAGAGCACTGCACAAGACCCCTAGCTTACAGCGCCTCTCCCGGAGAATACTTGTCGCGGAGCCAAAAAGCATCATTATACCCCCATTTGTAAAGGTTTCTACTTTTTCAAAAGTCCCCTCGACTCTTTGGCGAAGAGCCAAGGCGCGAAACCAAACGTTTACTCCCGAAGGGTTTCTGTTTAGGGTCTTTTTGATTCCTTGCCAAAGGCAAAAGGAATATATGCAATCACTTGTATATGTAGGCCTATGTGCATATATAGGGGTATGAATATGTGTGTGTTCGTGAGGCTTGGCTTATAAACACTAGATTTCAAAATACCAATGAAAGACACTTCTCAAACTTAGTATATGGATTATTCACGTAAAGGAAAAGAATCGTGACCCTTTTGTTTTTGGTGGAGGTCAGAGGTCACCAGAGACCAAGAGCTGAAAACCTTGTTTACATGATATTTCAAGACAGGGGACAATGGGACGTCACGTGAGTAGGGTCTTTTTGATTCCTTGCCAAAGGCAAAAGGAATATATGCAATCACTTGTATATGTAGGCCTATGTGCATATATAGGGGTATGAATATGTGTGTGTTCGTGAGGCTTGGCTTATAAACACTAGATTTCAAAATACCAATGAAAGACACTTCTCAAACTTAGTATATGGATTATTCACGTAAAGGAAAAGAATCGTGACCCTTTTGTTTTTGGTGGAGGTCAGAGGTCACCAGAGACCAAGAGCTGAAAACCTTGTTTACATGATATTTCAAGACAGGGGACAATGGGACGTCACGTGAGGAATCCCTATAGATTACTCACATTGTAATACTTTAGAAACCCGTTAGCAGCATTTGAATCGTAAACGTATTCCGTCTGTGGAACTGCACTACGGCATATGGTATGCGTTTCAGCCATGCCAAATATATTCTTTGCAGTGTGGTATCGTGCGAGTTGACAATATTTTACACCGGTTTCCAAAATAAATGAAAAATTAGGAAGGAGAAAGAAAAGGGAGAGAAAGAGTAAAGGGAAAAACAGCCCCTTCCGAATGGTTTGAGGGAAAAGAGTCCTCGTTAGGAGACCCGTCCCCAACATACTGGCGTCTAATATGCAATTATTGTACAGTTAAATTCTCCAGTATAGTACATATTTTTGGTAATTTTGCTTTCCCACTTAGCAACGGGTGTCGCCCATGAAGAAAACAAAAAAGGATCATTAAAAACGGTTAAAGAATGTTCTTGAACAGAAGCTAGACAGCTAACTTACCTTTCACCTGCACAACAAACTTAACTTCTATATTCCATAATGAGCGTCATGCTAACCTACCTGCATTAAAGAATCAGTCATGTATACCAAAGGACAACACGCCCTTACTACTGTACTAATTGATATTAAATACATATTGGTAGGTTAAAAAACAAACATTTTGAAAGTCAATATGGTTGTAACTCAGTGTAATTAAATCTCGAAAATTGTATTTATTAATTTGGATTTAACAGATGGCTCCGTAGAATAATTAGCCTAGTTATGTAGGTGTACTATAGGTAAACTTTCTTTAATAAGAATCGATGGTCGATCAATTTTTATGGGCAAAGATAAATGCTATAGACTGTATAATTGTCTGTGGAACAGAACACCATAGCTATTTTCGAACATTTTAGATAACATGCAGTAAAGCAGTATATCAAAGAAATATGTCACTCAAGCATCAGAACCACATTATGTCATTTCAATTCGATTCCATTCCACTCAATTCAGGTCAATTCAAGTCAATTAAAATTCAGTTCAACTTAATTCAGTTCAGTTCAATTCAATTGTTTCAGTTCAATTCAGTTCAATTTAATTCAGTTCAATTCATTTAAGTTCAGTTTAGTTTAATTAAAGTCAGTTCAACTGAGTTCAGTTCAGTTCAGATCAGTTCAGTTCAATTCAGTTTAGTTCAATTCAGTTCAGTTTAATTAAGATCAGTTCAGTTCAATTCAATCCAATTTAATTCAGTTTCATTCAGTTCATGAATGATTTCAATCGGGAATAAACAAATTTGACATACAAAATTGAATTTCTCGTTTTATACGTTTTCCAAGCATAAAAAGCAAGGGCCCTTTGAACACTACCTTCGGAGAGGGAGGGTTCACTGAACCTTTAAAGTCACCCCAAATACTACATTTTGCCCCCCCCCCCTAAAAAAATTATCCCGAAAAGTATTGCATACGAATTGCTATAAATTGTTATTAAAGTGAATGTTCTAGGCTCGCGGCAATTCGAACTATCGATGATTATCTTTAATTCTTACCAGAGATGAATTAAATATATTTTACTTCCTCAGAGATATCAATAGTTTTACTGATTTATAAATATCTCTCAATTTCAGATATTTTCATTGGTGTGTATTTTAGATAGCTGTGAATAAAGTGCTGATATCCTGTATCTTAAAGTGAATTGAACATACTTAACCGATCAATTTACAAATATTTTTAAATAACAGAAGATCTACAAATCTAGGAAAACTTATATAGCTTGCCTGGTAGCATTACCATGCTCAGTGATATCCTCAAAATAAAACGCCGGGCATAAGAAAATGCACCAGTGATGCATGAAATTACAGTTACGGAATGGAACGACCATCTATTACATTTTTATTGACATTACAGATTTTCATTACCACAATAAACAAATAAAAGAGAAAGAAAATTGCTTTTTCTTATTAGTTTTGCTAGTAATGAGTGAATTGAATTATATGTTATACCAGGCCGCTGCAGGCGGCCTTAGTAGGGCAGTATAGAGTGGGATATGGCAAAGTCAAGTATTTGTCCCCGTTTTGAGGTTAAGAGGTTATAGATTACATGTAATATTCTTGAAAACACCCCTGAAAAATTGGTTACGGACAATAACTAAATCCCAGCAAACTGAGTCTGAGGCCATGGATCAACACTGACACTTAGCAAATGTATCATTATCAATCAGATTAAAACGCCCCTACGACCATCAAGAGTGAATCTTTGAATGGGTTGCCGAGGGACTGATAAAGATAATTAAGAGTCTAAGGCGGTGTGTTTAACAAATAATAACTAATAAAAGACTGGTACCCAATAATTTGTTTAAACAATTGAGATAGTAGGCACATCGGAGATGATCCCCGTCCTAATTTAAAAAAGAGAAAGAAAAACCAGGGCAGTTACACAAGGTTATCTGGTTCATTAGAAAGCTGTATTTTTTTTTATTTTTTTATGGATGGAATAACGAAATACTTGCAAATCGGCCATAGTTTACAGGCTGAACCCCAAACATTTCATAAACTCGCATAATTAAGTATTCTTGAGAATTGTCTCCGTAGACTCTATACTTCTATACTGACCGAAAATGCTTTTAAATGAACATCAACATTTTCAATAAAACAAGTAATATCTTTGTCCTGTAAAGTGGGCTATAAAGGCCTGACAACCGCCATATCTTTAGTAGTGCTATATGTTGTTTCGACCAGTAAAAGTGGTTTCTGTTGTCAATATTTAAAGAGTGGAAGTCAGTTTTTTGTTTGTCAGGGTCTCGGAAAATTCCCAGGACGAATGAGAGCGATTTCCAGGGATTTCCATAGAAATAAAAGGCGGGATTACAGGGGCAAGGGGGGCACTTGCCTCCGGCCTTCTTTCCAAACCTTAAAAATAAAAAAGAAAGATAAAAATAAACGAAAGGAAGCGAGACCAGAGAAATAACGAGAGAATTTTTCATATAATGGTAAATATTGCATTGTAATATAAACGAAAACATGAATACCCATACATCATAAATAAAAATGCTTCGCGCCTACCACAATGAAAAGTAACTCCAGTGACGGTACTCTAAGATGGGGGGGGGGGTGGGGAGGGGCAATTGTTTTTGAAAAAGTTCGTTTGGTACCAGAAAAGTTCTTTCAGAGCATGAGCATCTCCTCCCCGCCACACCTTTTGTGCGCTTGAGCGGGGGGTGTGGGTGTCACCCCGCCCCCAATATTAGGTCGCCATCGGCAAATTTTCGGTCTGTCCGCAAAGGGAAGAGGGGAAGGAAAAGAAGAGGAAAAGAGGAGAGGGGAAAAGAAGAGAGAAAAAGGGAAAGGAAAGGGAATGAAAGGGAAGACGAGAGTGGAAAGAAAAAAAAAGAGAAAGAGGGAACGGGAGCGGGAGAGGGCAGCCAGTCTGTTGTCGGCTATTTTGATTTTCGTCGTTTCATCTACTTGGCCCATTCAAGTTGAAGGCAAGTCGGCAAATTGATCGTACATGTGACGGCCGTGTCAACGGCCGTCGGTGTAATTGGACGAGTGACCGAGTTCGTTAGCAACTCGGGGAAAGAAAGGGAATTAAAGGCTTCCGTATAGGCGCCCTATTTCGGGTTATATGACATTCTTGAAAATTCACTCTCTGGACATTATTCCTCACTTTTATCATCACCATGGGATCAGCTGCACCCGGTTACCCATGGAGAGGTTATCCTTAGTCCGTTTTCTAAACCCAAACCTTGACTTCAAATCATAGGCGTAGGAAGCGGGGGGGGGGTGGGGCGGAACTATGCTTTCGCCCCCTAGATCTAAGGACGAAAACCCCTTTTTGTTTCTTCTCTGTAAGAAATTTTAAAAATTTGCAGTAATTTACCTTAAAATTTGTCCAAAATGATGCACCAAATTACATCTAAAGACCGTCAAATATCCAAAGACCCCTCCTCCAGGACGACGATCCAAAACAAGGTTCATCCCCCCAGTCTCGAACAGCTTCCCGAACGCCTATGCTTCAAACCCTTTTTGCAAAATCCGATGAGCCGGTTTACCAACAAACATCCTGGGGGGCAGGGGGATAATGCATGCCGCGCGTGTCCTCCCTTACTAAAAACTCAGGCATTCAACTTTTGATTACCAAAACGCATCCTGGCGTTCAAAGCATATTTTGAACGTTAGTGATAAGATTCTGAACACTTTTTGTGTCTTTTTGAAAGTAGGACGCCTATTTAAACACTTACCGTATTTGAACGCATGAGAAAGCATTGTGTTCAAATGCTGGACGCATAGTGTTCAAATGCTGGACGCATAGTGTTCAAATGCTGGACGCATAGTGTTCAAATTCTGAACGTCAGGTTCAGCTCCTGAAGTATATAGTGGCATGACGGGAGGAATAGCCTAACACATTAAAATTATTTGGAATCTTTGCATGGATACCGTAATGTATTATGAACCAAAATATACCTATCTCGAGACTTATTTTTTACCAAGAGATATGCTAAAACCTCAGAGCTTCCGGGAGCTTCTCCCCCTAGACCCCCACCAGGGGCCCTAAGGCTGGCCCCTGGACCCCAACCCCTTAAAAGTATTTTGGCCTGACGAGAGGAATAGGCTAATACATTAAAATTATTGGGAATCTTTGTATTTAATGGTGCATTATGAACCAAAATATATCCATCCTGAGACTTAATGTTTCACCCAGAGATATGCTAAAACCCTAGAGCTTCCGGGGCTTCGCCCCCTGGTCCCCCACCGGGGCTTTACCCTCTGGACCCCACCAGGGGCCCTAAGGCGTGACCCTGGACCGCACCCGCTAAAGCTCGCGCCTCGCGTTCGTTTTCGCATTAACAGATCTGTTGACAAAACATAATCTCTACACCCAAAGAGTTCACCTTAGCTACGCCCCTGCGCTTGAGTAAATTGCTAGTTCCGAAATCCTTGCAACCCCCAGCTTCCACTGTTGAATTTCCCCACCAACTACCACCATCCTCATCCAAATGACTGACGGTCACTGTCTTAAATTTGCATTCATAATAAGGAAAATATTCCATTAGCATTTCACATTGTATCTGGGGGACGAAGGATTTTCTCTAGAATGGTCCAGAATGCCCACATAACAAATCTATGGAAAATTCTCAGGGAGTACCCTCGGTCTCCAGCTTCTTGTGTCGCGCCTTCGGCGCTCGCGGATAAAGGTCTCGCCGGTCACACCTTGCGAAGATGCAGCCCTCAATGAAAATTTCATCCCTGACATTTTTAGTGCCAACTCCTATAATATTTCATTGATTTCGGGAAGTATTGCAAACCTGTAAACCCTCAAACCAGGGAGCTGTTATTTGGATGGAGGGTGGCCTGCGCAGAACAATACTTTGATGTGTAGGTTTGCGCCGCCAACACCTTTAGAGCAGGTGATATTAAAGTCGAAAAGACTGTTAAATTGGAATAGAAGAATAGAGTTAGCCCCTTCCTTTACAAGATACGGCATGCAAATGAGTTAACAAGGTAGAAGTCTAACTTTTGTTACAACAATAGAAAAGTTTCCGGAAGTTTCCTGAAGTAACCAGACATAGATTCATGTACATATTTTGATATAGAACCTAACTGACATACTATCATGGGCGTCACCGAGCGTCGAAAGGTGCAATTATTTTTTTGTTTCCCTGACGACTGGCAATGTTGTGGCAACGGAGGAAAACCCCCAGTCTTACTGTAGATGTAGCAGACGACAAATCCCTTTTGTGTTAACTTCCTAATCCGGTGTAAGTCATACAGAAATGTCAAGAAAGATACAAGCAACGGATTACTGAGTGACCTTGGCGGTACAAATCCCACTTCAAAGCGATATATCTCTATCCAAATAACAGCTCCCTGCTCAAACTTTGATCGTCCTAACAATCTGACAACATTACACTTATTTTTCACAGTAATAAAAAACTTGAGAGGTCACTTGTCCCAGACCATGGACAAAATATGAAACATGAAATATAGGTGGCTAGAGAAATGACTAGAATCTCTTATGAAATGAGTAATAATGTATTTAAAAGATAAAAAACAATAGGCTACAAAATATGTCGCAAATAACGCTGTTTTCTTCGGCGAGTTCCGTACGCATCCGTTTAAAAATGTTGTTTCGTGGTTATTTCCTGTAGAAAATATTGTGTGTTCCATAGATTCATAAAAATATTTCCACTATCATGTTAACCATCTACAAGACAAACCCTCTTTATCATTTAAATGACGTCTTATTCTGCGTAGAGCTGATTATAAAATGGTCAAAATGTGATTTTTGTGATCTGCATAGTTAGTGCACATCCGATGAGTTTTAAGATAGCCAAATGCTTCATTCTGATGGTTTTAATTTTTTAAATATCTCAGGGCTTCCTGGGCCTAAGTGCCACTTGATCCTCACCGGGGCATTGCCCTAGACCCCACCGGGATCCTACGGAGGACCCCTAGACCCACGCCTTTTAAGGGAGCGCTTTGCGCTTCTGCGGCGCGTTCTGCGCCATTTATAAGTCTGATCTGCCCAAAGTTGCCAGTACTTTCAGACATCAAATCATGTCCCTGACAGAAATCACAAAAAATGAAAAATAATGCTTAGGTTAGGATTAGAGTGAAAATTTTACTTGGACCCATTCGTCCTTGCACAAAATTACTCGTCCGGGTCTTATACAAGTGAAATTAACTTTTTTGATGGGGGGATGGGAGGAAATTATCGATTAGTGCAGCTAGATAATAACCTGAGTAGACCTCGTGAGTTGTCTCGAGTTCAACGTTCCTTCGGAAGACTAGCTTTTCCCTACGTACGATTTTAGATAAGGAAACTTTTCATTGGACACAAAGTGGTTAACAAAAAATCACTTTGGAAAAGTTCGAGTCTTCCAATATGAAATGCCAATGTCTACGCAACGGTTTTCACGTACGGTGTGTACGTTGATTATATATGCTTGTGGTATATCCTTATATGAACGTACAATTGGAGGACAAGAAATCGGTGCCTTTAATGGCAGAATCAAATTCTCGGCCCGGTTAGGTGTAATTACGTGCAAAAATGTGCCTTTCGAAAGCGTCACTTTTTACAATGAAATCGTTTATGTTGTTTGGCAGGAAAGCATATCTAAGAACAAAAATCCTTTTAAAATTACAAGTGGGAACCTCGAAATTTCTCAATATTTTACAAGGTTTCTGTTGACTTTGTGTACAAGCCTACTACGATGTCCAGCGATTGGTTTTTACTGCGTTTGAAAATCGTGAGGTCTACGAGGTATGTTACTGATTGGCATGAGGCCACCATGCTGATTTTAATCACGGTATGAATTTTATTCATTCCATCCACTAATGAGGAAAGTTCCGGTCTGCTGCTCGCATACGTAGCAGACTGTGCGGCATATTCCTTGTTCAGTGTGGTTTGTGAAGCTGAGGAGCTGAGCAAACAAAGTCCGCTCCACGGGGAAATCCGCTGCCGTCAAGCAACAAACTCACTTCTCGATAACAAAACTAGCCTGCGATTCTTCAGCTCCAAAATTTTCAAACATCGCAGGGACACCCAACAGTTATAAAATATGCTGATGATACAACATTGTCGTGCAACATTTCAACAAGTACTATGACCAGTGATCAACTAAATTATCAACAGGCTATAGATAATATTGTTTCAACGTGCAATAGAAAGAATTTAATACTTAATCCTAAGAAATCAAAGGAAATATGTTTGCCCATATCAAGCATGAAGGTTTACTCTCGTCTAAATCACAATGTATAACTTGAATAGAGGGATCAGATGTGAAACGTACCTCTAAAACCAAATATTTAGGAGTATGTACTGATGAGCGACTGACTTTTTCTGATCATTTTTCAAGGGTTTTAAGCAAAGTTTATTATATTGTGTCCGGTTTAGCATATATTGTGCCTTTCTTTAATAACGATGCCAAGGAAAGTGTTTTTAAATCTGTCATACTCCCACATCTAATTTATGCAGTGCCACTATGGTACCATTTTATTTTACAAAAAGATAAGGACAGAATTATAAATTTTTTAAAGTGTTCGGCCAAAATTCTTCACCTTGATTTTAACTATTTGAAACTTACTGTGAATGTCTCTGCCAAAGATGAGTTTATAAGAATGGCCACAAAAATTAATGATGATCAGAATCACCCGTTGCATGAGTATCTGCAAAACCTTAATATGCAATCAAAGAAAAACTTAAGAAATCCATCCATTTTACCTAAGTACAGAATAACTTTATTTGCAACTTAAAATTTACTAGAGGAAAATTTTTCGAGGAAGGTTCTTCGCCCCTCCCCTCCCTAGGTTACGGGCTTGATTTCAATGTATACCTCACACTGTCACAGATACTCATTCAACCCCTGAGTGAAGAGAGGCAATTGGCATAAAGCATCTTACCTGAGGGCAAGACGTAATGATCCCTAACGGACTCGACTGTTGCAATTTTACGCATCTTACATACAGGCTTTGGCTCGCATTTTCATTAAATTTACAAATAAAAAAAAAAATAAATAAAAATTACGTTTTTGTAATGTATTACGCAAGCACTTGATACTTTCGTTGGCCCCAAATGGTCTACGTGGGTCCGAAGTTTCCGTAAGCTCTGGGCATGGTGCCTACCGTGCCATAAAAGTTAAAAGTTTCTTGAGATTAAAAGTTTCTTGAGATACTGCTCGAAAATACTTTGTCTTAACTACGAAACTATTGTAAATAGAGTAAACACTAA
>WURT03004694.1:0-14780 GCA_009936505.3 Holothuria glaberrima
AGTTTGAGAAACATTTGTGATAGAAAATAATTACCATAGATCAATCACTCGGTCGAAACACACCTCACCCTACCCCTAAAAAATGGCTTTTTGGGATCATTTTAAAATTTTCAGAATTTTTGGATTGAGGGGCACGCGCCCCTATGCCCCCCCCCCCGTGCCGGCGCCACTGTATTTATAACCAATTATCAAATTACGATGTTTTTGGTTAAATATTTGTACGTACATTCTGTATTATTTTACATTTATTCCAGGGTTTTTATGTTGGTGCAACAAACTATTAAGGTTAAAGGTACACCTGATCGCCTAGTCTTTTGTCCGGTCGTTTGCTTTAACCTACCCGTGACAGGATGGTACAACATTGTAGCATTGTTGAACAACTTGAGTGGACTACTATACTTATCTGTATCTTGCCGTATTTTGGAGGCACTTTGCTGGTTCCAGTGGATTCCAGGGGTCAGGAACCCTCGTCCTCCCACGAGTGGTTTTATAATCAAGAAGTGAATGAATATTGCAATGTAAAGCCCCCCCCAAAAAAAAAAAAAAAATTATAAATTGCCTGTAAAACGGGGTTTTTCGGCGCGCTTGGTGCGCAATTTTCAAAAGTGCAAAAATTTGTGATACCTAGGCACCCTAGGCCGGTGGGAGGTATTATGACTATCAAAATGGCCAGTCATAGGGAAAAGGTTCCCCAACCATGGTCGAGAGCATACATGAATGAAACATTTTATTTGAACAAGAATTATTACTTCAGGAACGTTTCACTAGTGCAAGTTTGGTTTAAAATGTTCCTGGTCTGAAATGCACCGTATATAGAGAGATACGTTGGGGGAGGTTGTGACCGGGGAGGGTGACCAGTATTCTGTCAACTCTTCCAGGGTAATCTTGCCTTTCTTCTCAAAATATTTTTTTCAGAATACCAACATAGCCTAGGATATTTTGTCAAAATGACAATCAAAAAACCACTCCTTGCCTTGCACTGGTTGACTTATCATTCAAGCTAATCGTCATACGAAAATGTGAAATCCTAAACTTTCGTTATTGATAAACTACCACTAATGTATTCAAGAATTTCTCGAGTATATTCCTATAAGTTACGAGGAAATTTTCCAAAATTGAAAGAAATTCATCAGACTTGAACCTGTCTCAAGCAAACGACGCATCCAAGGAAACATCAAGGTAAGGGAACGAAGGTAATTTAAAAGTCTACCGACGGTCCGCGTTAGAATGCTTTATTAACGCTGGCTATTGTCGACAACAAACCTAACATCAAGCAATGTTTTAACAATGGCGTTTGATTGAACATTGGTTTAATGTCAATTCCAATCCCAACTCCTTCAAACCCACGCATGCACACACACACACACACAAACTTTTGGGCAAATAAGCGTTTCTGCTGAAAAAAATGTACAAAGTGTCCAAAAGAAAGCCTAATTTTGAGAGTATAATACGTGCATTTTGTTAAGTAAGGAACGCTTTTCTTGCTCCACAATCCATTCTAACATTAATAAAAAAAATAAAAGTCATGAAATTATTTCCGACCAAATAATTGTACAAAAAAAGAGATCGTTACACCTTCCTGACCATCACTTTCCATCACTTTCCTTCACCTTCCAGAGGGCCCTCTTTACCAATCAAGTGGTATTTTTCACTTTTTGGAAAGCTTCAAATGGTGAGTAAACCCCTTAAAATACCACCCAAATTTCACATGATATACTATTGCTTTTCTCCTTTTTCAAAGAGCCCACATGATTCTTGTAATGAAGAAGTGAGATGCTTACCTACTTTTTTGTCGGACATTAGGTATATGTGTGTGTGTGGGGGGGGGGAGGGGGGTCTTTATGTATATTATGTATACATATACGTACATGTTTATAACGGCATGTATACATGAACGTATATATATATATATATATATATTTAGACCTATGTGTATACGCAAACGTTGGAACTTAAATGGTGCTGGTAATGAAATGTGCTCATTAGCGGTGCCCAACACCGAAGGAGCACAAAGCTTCCCTTTGATTGTCGCAAATACCATTGAGTTTGCCTTCAGAAGTCATAGGCCTACGAGGCGGGGGACAGGAGCAGACTGCGCCCCCTCCAAAAAAAATTCTGAGGTCGAAAATTCTGGCAGGAAACCACAAAAATTCGGGCACAGAATTGGTGAAATTTCGACAGAGATGATGTAAAAGTGAAAAGCTTGCCCGAATTTTCTACTGAGTTCCCGAATTTTTGATGTGGTTTGATGGGTCTATTTTATGCACCTGAACTGCAACGGAATTCGGGCAACTTTTTGAGATTCGGGCAAAAAGTTTTCTGCCCCCCAGATTGGACGAGTCCCATACCGCCTATGTCAGCCAAAGTTTACCATGGTAGTCTTGAATGCAACATTCCATTGATTTGAGTGGTTGGCAGGAAAGATAATACACCGGGGATAACAAGGTTTCTGGCAATGACACAAGCTACACGTGCGTGCAGAAAACACACGAAGTTGCTGAAAAACTCGCAGGACTGCATGGAAACATCCCAACGAAATGAACTAATTTGAAAGCCCTCAATACGCCGTTGAAACTGTTACGTGCATGTGAGAGTGTCGTAGTAATCACCAGACATGTATGTCGCAATAAGTACGTGCGAACCGCGCCTAAAAACTCGCCTTTCATCATTTTATGATCAATAGAGCTACATACTACACGTCTTCACAAAATTAAAAAAATAAAAAAATAAATAAAAAAAAATGGGGTGAAAAGGGATTTCGTCCCCCTCAAAAGATGCAAATACTGCCAGTTCTGCCAAAATGCTAAAGGCGCTCTGACCTCCTAACCAAATTATTGAATTTGGAAAGACTATGCCGCACATTTTTTTTTCTTTTGCCAGTTTTAGCAAATATCATTGCAGCTGTCCAAGTCTAAGGGAACATTGAACAAAGGTTTGAAGCTTTCATCCAAATGAGGGAATATATGTGTGTCTACGAATGTCTTCTTAATCACCGAAAAAGAACTCTTATACAAGTGTGCACGCGAAGCACACGGGAAAATAGTTTTTCACGATCTTTGAGTCATCAGAAAGCTTAATATTCACACTAATATCAACAATTATTACAGTTTTACCAAAAGATCAAAGACCTTTTGTCCCTTCCAACTAAGTTATTGGAGGGGACCATGTCTCACACTCTCAATATCAGCAAATATTATGGTCGTTGGTCAAATATTGAAGGAAAAAAGGTGGACTCCCCACCAAAAATTTTGGGCTCATGACCCCACCCTTTCCTGCTTTTACCGCCCTTGAATGGAATGCTTGATGGATCAGAGTGCCAACCAGATTTGGGAAGCCTGGCAAATCCAAATGGCCTTTGTCTGGCAGATATGTGTAAGAACGAGCCATGAAAGAGGGGAACCAAGGTCAAAACTTAGCAACCAAAGTACACCAAATAGAGAAATTGTACAAGCCCATCATGGCATCATGATGTAAAATGAAGAGACCCAACACCCTAGGCCGGTAACCAGACTTGGAGAGCAGGGGGTAAACAAAGCTCAGGGGACCATACATTTTGGTTAAATGGAGAAGCATAAATTTTCATAGAATATCTCACCAAGTCATGAAACATACAAATAGCTAGGTCAGTGACGTACCCAGGATTTCTCTCGAAGGCGGAGGGAGGGGGCGTGCAGTATGCTGTGTGATCGTCGGCCTGGGTAGGGGTCTAAGGGGAGGGAATGTCCCCCTCCCCTTTGAAAATTTTTGAAAAATGTGGCGTCCTTACATGCAATTTAGTGCCATATATGCTTCCTTTTTTGTTGAGGAAAATATTAAAATTTGAAAGTATACTATTGTACAGGGGCCTGACTATCATGCCGCAGAGCAGAGGGCCAAGGCAAGGAGCAGGGGGATCTGGCCCCCAACCCCCCCCCCCCCTTGGTTACGGGGCTACAACACCATGGCCAGTCCTCTTATTTCAAGCCCTAAATGTGGTCAAGACAATACATTACAGTTTAATACTACACTCCACACACTAAAATAGTACATGTCAATTTAGAGAAGACTAGCAAAGACAACACAAAAATGTGCTTCCCCGCATCCATAAAAGGTGCAAAAATGTAATTGCAAACACTATATGATTGAATACAAAGACATTCTGATAAGTTAAGTGGACGTAGTGGATGTGTAACTTTTCCAATCATGTACATTATGACTCCGAAACTTTGTACGGTAGTCCTAACAACTACTGAAGTTTGTTTACTGTTCATGATTTATCACTATCTATTGGAACACACTGATGATACATGACATGATCAAAAGAGGCCCTGCATTATTCTGAAATCTGAAACAAATGATACACCTTAGCCTGTACCAAGAAAAAAAATAAAAAAGGCCTTCACATTTCATTACAATTCAACACAATGAATACTCCATTAATTTAGTTACGTTCTTATATCACAAGGGCAAAAACCTTTCTTACTATAAACTTTACAAGAAGGCAAAGCATATAAACAATCACAGAATGATTACGTACAAATGTACTGACTTAAGATTAAAGTGTTGACAGGGGTAAACTGGGATGGGTGGGGGTGGGATTAAACTTTACTTTGGCTTACACCGCATCTCCTAATTCCACATTTGCAATTGCTACAAATGAATTTCAGAAAACTTTGTAACAGCTACATATTCTAAATAATTGGTGCCTGAGAAACCTTTTTGTTTCTACAGAAAGAAGGCCTACAGAAAGATAACCTTCATACCAGGTGTCGAATATGTACCTCTTTTTGACACACAAATTGCGAGAGCAGTCAGTGTGGGTGTAGGTGCAATACACGTCCGGCGGGCGGGCAAACAGAAAGAAGGCCACTGAACAATAGAAACAGTAGATTTGAGAGAATATAGTAAAGTTTCAATTCTATTGCAAAAAGATGTGATAAACCACACGAAACTTGGTACATGGTAACTTTCAATGCCTTTTTACTTACACTTTCCCCACATATTTTAAATAAATTCAAGTGCTTGCTGCAAACTAGTCAAACAGGCTCAAATTCAATAACCCTGTAAAAAAGTTGAGTATTTCTTGAACTTCTTTGCTTCAGCCAGACAAAATGTTTGAACATTATTAACATCTCCTTAAGCAGCTAAGAGCATTGACTGCATCAAATCACATATTTCTTAAAACTGTCTGTAAATCTTTCACTTCACTTTCATCTTAATTATAAACACTTCTACATTAACAAAATGCATTAATCATTATCCCTGACCACCATCCTCTCGCAATAGTGAAGGAAACAGAACACACAAATTGTTCTCTTCTTATCAAACAGATTAAAAACCTACTGACCACAAATCCAACAATTACATACTCAAATCAATTACTGAACATAAAATAACGTCCAATTTTGTTTTAAGACCTTAATAACAAAACACACATTTATGCTACCATAAAAGAATCAAAATTGCAACTCTTCTGGAATGTATAATTGACAACATCAACACACACCACTGCTTTGTATTCCACACAACTTAATTTCTTAGAAGCCTATCCAAATCGTTTTTTGTAAAACACTGAACCCTCAGATCATCCACTGGGTTTGAAAAATAACAGTACTGTAGGTGCCCAAATGCTGGAGACAACCAGATTTGACAACTAGCCCCAAAAGCCAACTAAAATAGTGCACTGCAACAGAATTGATAACAACGAGTTCCCATGTCCTTTCCAACAAGTCATCAAGACTGCAGAAAATTTGTCACAAGTGACATACTGGTCATGTTTGTTCTTTGAGCATGACGGTAGACACTGGTAGCTTAAATGTACAGTACATGTTGCTATGGTCGATAACAAACAAATATGTTTCTGTGTTAAAATTGTCTCAAGTTATACAGTGAAATAACTTCAAGAGCAAGAGAATTATGACTACATGAATGTTCATGTTTCCATTCCCTTTTAATACTGAAGCTGCAATTCCTACAGTATTTATACTATAAAATTCTGTGGTGATTTTGGTCCTACTGTATGGAACATCATCAAGTATTCTACTTGTTTAGAAAAAAGAATAAGCTGCAGATATATTTGGTCAACATAATAAGTACAACTGAATGTTGACGACTACATTATGAAAAAGTAGATAACATTGAAGCTTTACTGACAAGTGAAAACAATGAACTTTCATCAGGTGAGCTGATACACAACATAATATATGAATGGTGAATCCTCTTTGGAATACGTAATTTCTCAGAAGCTTAAACTGGGTAAAAACAACATGACCTTGTGGCAGTACTTCAAAGGCTCTCAAATCCTACCCCAGACAGTAACTTAATTCCCCCTACTAAGTTTACTTTTAGCCCCTCCTCCAATTTCAACAAGGAACACCTTTCCATGACAGAGGCACAGCATCTACAGTAGCCTGCACCGAGTTTAACTTGCTGGAGGCTACAGTACATACATTGCCACACAGTGAAACACAATCGACTGTACAAGTCATACTGTACTTGACCAACCAGAGTGGAGCTATATTGTTTGAACGAATGTCAAAGTGCAGTCATAGCAACTCCCTGGTTTGGGGGATGCCATATGATCCCATATCCCCTTTAAATTGTACAATTTCAACATTTCAGTTTATTGCATAATGGAGCCCTGCCTATCAGCCATGGCAGAGCAAGTCTATTCAAAGCTGCTGGCAGCCTGATAATGCACTAGTTACATGCTCATCATACCAAATATGTCTCATAAGGCACATATTGTTTGCTGCTGCTTTTGTGACAGAATCTACCAGAAAAACTACTGTAAAACATATTTTTCTAAAACAGTGAGAACTTGAAAACATATACTGTGTTCATGCATGCTTCAGTTGCAATGACTGAAAGGACTAAATAGCGTAAGATAAGTAACCTGAATGTTTATCAGACATGCTGAGAATGCATGGAATATAAAAAATCAGACAAAAATGCATCACAAAAGTTTATGGAACATAGAGTCCTGTGAGCTTTTCACTCAAAGTCCACAACTTTTCCTGCATCTCTTCAGAAGCATTTTCCACAAATGGAAACGGTTCTTCTTTGCAATCTCCATAGTAAGCTCCACTCTGACCTTCTAGTTCACCTGCAATGGCACAGTAGATGGACGTTTGAGCACCATACCATGGTGACTTGAAAAACAGCCACATGAGTGGAGAAACTATCACATTCATTAAAGGAGAAACTTTAATGTGGCGTCCCAATTCTGTTCTGACAATACCTGGGTGGATGCAGTAGAAATTAATACCTCTACTATGAAATCTCTTGTGTAGCTCTTTAGCAAATAGGACATTGGCAAGCTTGCTATTGCTGTATGCAGCTCGTTTGCTGTAACGTTTCTTGCTACTGAAGTCATCCAGCTTGATTTTTCCTCGCTTGTGCAAGGCAGATGTAAGAATAAGGACACGACTTGGGCAAGCTTTCTGCAACAGTGGTAAAAGTCTGTTTGTCAAAAGAAAATGTCCCAGATGATTGACACCCATTTGCATTTCAAATCCATCTTCTGTCAGCATGTATGGACATTGAAAAACACCTGCATTGTTGATCAACACATCAATTTGATGTTCTGTGCTTAGAATTTCATCACAAAATTTATTTATTGAAGCAAGAGATGCCAAGTCTAGATGTTTTACCAGAATGTTTGCTTCAACGTTTGCTTTGACTGCTTCCCTTGTGATTTCTTCTGCAGCTCTTTTAGCCTTTACAGTATCTCTACAAGCCAAAATTACTCGAGCCTTACGTTTTGCTAAGTCCAGTGCTGTTTCTTTTCCAATCCCAGTATTTGCCCCTGTCACAATGACTGTTTTCCCTGTAAGCATGCGAACACTTTTACAGACTCCACCACTGAAAAATCGTTTCAGTAATGCTGTTGTTGTTCCCAAAACAACACTAACTGCTAAATATTTTGCATACCACAAGTTTGATTCCTCCATTTCTATGATATGCAATGTCAACATGAGTACTGTGAGTTCTTCTCTGGTCAATATGTTCTTAAACTGCTGAAATATGATGGTACAAAATTGGCCTACAACAGTGGAAGCTCCCTCAGACAGCAATGCTCACAGGCCTAAAAATGCAATTGGCAAATGTTCCAGGCTAAAGTATTATCCATTCATCTGTCACAATTCTAAAGAAATTAAATTGTACACATTACTTACAAGGTCAGAAAAGTGTTCCACACTGCACACACAGTTGGGAATATACTGTAGGCCTACCTTCACAAGATGATACTGGCCTCCTTAAACATGTTGTTCTCCACTTCTAACGTTTGGTTTATGCCCACAAGTTCTACAAAGAGAGCATGTTCACTTCTTTACTCTAAGCCTTTCCATTAACATACTGTCAATACTGCGGTTTCTGTGACACTGTTACTCAATTCATGGTGAAGTCTTTCCCTTTGTCCATCGTTATGCTAGGCCTAACAGCAATACTAGTAGTTCCAGGTAGGCTTTACTACAATACTAGGCTACGTGGGTGAAGCGCCGACTTTTGAACTTAACACTAGGCTCCGATAGTGGTGCGATGGTGCATTGGTAATAGCATACTAACGTTAGTACTAATGTTGCACACACTGGTACAGGAACAACAGTTAAGTTTCAGCTGCAGCCAAAAATCGAGCTTCAATATCCCCTTGGAATGTTTCAGTATCAACCCGTATGCTCCTTTGAACCTTCTCGACATGAAATCAAAGTTATGGACTTATTTTGAATTCGAATATCGTTATGGATGATAAAGACCTGAGAATTCTTTGCAGAAACTCTTATCGTTAGATGTCGTCGTCACGCTTTCCGGTTACGGTCCTGACAATGCATCCACACTCTAAATTCATTAATCCCCGAAATGGAATCTGAAAACTTTTTGAAATCGGATTGGCATTTCCTGAAATTTTCAATAACGCTTCTTTTACGCTACTTAAATAGCTGATCGAGGATTTCACGCTGTCATGTCGTACGTCATTTCCATACGGCATATGCCATTTCCAGATTTCCCAAAATGTTCCCCCTTCCCGAAAATTTCCCGAAGAGCACCCAGATTTCCCGAATTTCTGGTATTATTTTGGGAAGAGTGGAAGCACTACCTGATGGGAATATTAATTGCCAAATTTAAAACGCCTGAAATGCCAAAATGCCAAACTTACAATGGCATGCAGCCACGGACTTCTTTTTTATGGACGGAGCATTATAGGCTAGGGTAACACTAATGTACGGCCACAGGTGCTTCAGTCCTATGAGTAAGTTGTCGCCACCGTCCGTGGAGAAAAAGGCGTACCAAGATGGCCACCTGCTATACGCTTGTGTATAAAGTTTGGACTTGCTCAAGTGGGATTTTGACAGATTGTGTGAGAACTTGTAACATTTTAGAAAGAATGCAAGGTCAGGTCAAATTCAGCAAATAGAATAGACCTTTTTCCGAATAGCAATTACAAAGGATTGTGGGATAGAGTTTTGGTATGCGTCGTTTTTGCCAAAAGTAAAATGCCTTTGATAAAATGGACGCACACCAGGCTCTATCCCACAATCCTTTGTAATGGTTATCTGGCAAAAGGTCTATGAAGGATTGTGACATTGTCCTTCCACTGATGTTTGGATTTTTTCCGAAATGTTGCAAATTCATCGTCAAATTGGGCAAATTGTAATTAGTCGTGCGGCCATCTTGGTACGCTTAAATTTGTTGGAACGGTCTCGACCGTATTGGACTCTTCTCAAAAGTCTTATTTCAATACCCAGATCAACTAGGATCAATGATGCTTTGTCAAAATGACTATGAGAAGATTCACCCCTTAAGTTGAACTCGTTAACTTTTCGTTGTCAGCCGTCATGCAAAAACGTAAAAATTTATCCTTTCACGAATGAGAATTTTGCTTTCTCCCATCCAAAAAATGTACTTGGGGTGATAAGGGTCAGCCTTAAAGAGCAAACTAAGACGGCAGGCGACTGGTCGAGGAGGAATGCTCCCTTCCACACCCCCTGAACTCATCATTGAGACAAAATATGATTACCATGATCAGGCGCGGTTCTAGACGGAGATATTTGGGGGGGGGGGGCTTAGGAGGGGCTTGGAACGGAAGAATAAAATTTCCTCTCAAATATATAAATTGGGCAACGCCACGCTGAACACAATGATCATAAAACGGTACCATAACATACATGTAACGTATATATAGGCACAGTGGCGTATGCAAGATTTCTCTCAAGGGAGGGGGGTATGCAGTATCCTGTATGATCGCCGACCTGGGGGAGGGGTCTAAGGGGGGGTGTCCCCCTCCCCCTTTGAAATTTTTTAAAAAATTAGGTGTCCTTACATGCAATCTGGTGCCACATATGCTACCTTTTTGAAGTAAAATTTGTGTTACAAAATTTGCGTATATTTAGGAACTAAAAAATTGGCATCGGTGAGGGAGCCATGGGGAGACAATCCCTCCCCTTTGGAAATTTTTGAAAAATTATGTGTCCTTACATGCAATCTGGTGCCACATATGCTACCTTTTGAAGTAAAATTTGTGTTACATAATTTGCGTATATTTATAGAACTAAAAAATTGGCATCCGTGAGGGAGCCATGGGGAGACAATCCCTCCCCTTTGGAAATTTTTGAAAAATTATGTGTCCTTATATGCAATCTGGTGCCATATATGTCACTTTTTGAAGTGAAATTTGTGTAAAAACAAATACGTATTTCTAAACGTATTACGTATACCTAAAAAAAGAAAAATTGGCATCCGTGAGGGTGGGCCATGACCCAGTGCCCCCCCCCCTTCGCGTACGCCATTGTACAGGCATATATTTTTTGATTCGGAAAATGCAGTAGCTTAACGTTACTGAGAGATGCTAGCAACCGGGCCTGTTCACATTGATAAGTAACGATTCGGCCTGTAGAAAGGACTGCCAGTATAAGGCTTGACAAGATCAGCGACGAAATGACTCGTTCTTAACTTCCAACAGATGATTAATCCGTTAACTTGATTTACATGTATGTACATACTGTCATAGATACTACCCACCTGGCCCAAATTTCCATGTTATGAAATCATGAACCTATATGATTTCGAGACTCAGACGACAGTTCCCCTTTACAAACTCATCCATGTAGGGACTGGCGTCGAAGGTAAGAATGCTGCTGGGTAAGCTAGTAGGCGCCTGCACTGTGCCTACGTACCGTTATACAGTACTAAGGCGAAGCGTGGCTGTCGTACTACATGCAGTCAAAACAACGGTGTACCGTGTATGTACGTGGACGTGGGATACAAGAAACGTGAGCACATGCCTATCTTGCATGACACATTTGAGAAACTAAAAGGAAAGAGAAAAGAGAATTTTTTTTGGGGGGGGCTTGGGCCTCCCAACCCTCTCCCCCGTAAAACCGCTCCTGACCATGATGCTGAGTCTGAATTAAGAATCTTTCAAATGATTAAAAAGAAGACAAAACTTTTCATGGATTCAATTTTGTGTTTCTACAGATTCACGCCTGTACACGGCACAACTATAGCCTAATTAAAGGACTCTACTTCTATTGCCCACTTTTAAAATGAGAGTTAAAGCAAAATGTAACCGTGAAGATGAGGGCGGGCTTAGCCCACAAAATATTTTGTAATTTTAGAAAAAATTGTTACAGTAAACAAAATACGTTCATTATTGAAACGCCTTTTGTAGTCATTTTTAGTCATTTTAGTCCCAAATCGCCTGTAGTCATATGGGGCCACCGTTTACACTGCAGATAGTAATTTTCTTTTTCGATAGGCTAGATATTCCCTATAGGGGCACAGTGGTCCGTACGGAGATAGGCTTATGGCCCCCAGTGCCCCTCCTGGCTACGGGCCTGGCAATATTGTTTGAAAACTTCTTTATGCAGAGACAAAAGTTATTATATAGAGGAAAAATAAACAGACTCATATTGTAATAACTTTAGGCCGCTTTTTTGAAATATTCACACAGGGATAAAAGCCTCGTAATACGAAAAGTCCCTAAATTAGAACAACAATCATCCGGATGTCAACCCTGTTTGTGCAGCATGTTGCTTTTCGATCGAAAACACTGAAATCGGTGATCGTAATGGTCCATGCCTGGCATGCTGTGTACAGTCTGATATGACATGCTTCCCCAGCAGTGAGTGCGGATTTGTTGAACTGCCCGGGCGGGTCGTTTGTTATCAAGTGACAACTCTACTACAGGCGTGCAGTGCTGGTATTGTTACACACGGGCGCTATGTGTTGTGACCGCGTCTTTGCAAGTGCACAGCTCATAATTGCATACGTTCACACATCAGAGTCGCGGTCAAAGGACTCGAGTCGCAGCATGAGACTCGAGTCATTTTCCCCGACTCAGGTCTTCAGTTTGACTCGAGTCATGCTATGCTCGAGTCCAAGTCAAGTCAAGTCATTTAAGGTGGTGACTCGAGTCAAGTCAAGTCATTTAGGGGTCCAGACTCGAGTCAAGTCAAGTCATTTTGGCTGATGACCAAGTCAAGTCAAGTCAAGTCAAATATGCGTTCTCGAGTCGACTCGAGTCCGAGTCAGGGACTTGACTTATTACAACACTGCTTCTCAGAGCATAAAAAAGGAGTTAGGCCTACTGTTGCTGGCCATAGATGTTGACTCGAGTCGCTGACTTGGACTCTGGTCTCATTTTTGTAAAAAAATATTAGACACTGTAGGTAATCCAGAGAGTAATTCTGCATGAATTTCCAAATAAGCAACAAAAATATTGTCACATGGTTGAAATGAGCCAAGTGAATTAGGACGGATGATCGGGTGCACAAGGCCTACTTCAAATGGGGGGGGGGGTGGGTCCCTTTAAGCTCGACTTGAACCAATTGGTTGGAAACTGGGCCGTTAAACCTCATCTAACTAACTAACTAACCCTTTAAGCGTTCTTGCAAAATAGTACAAAACGAGATGCTACGAGATAGCCTACTTCTTGTCAAATGGCCCAACTCGGAATTGGGACACCTAGAAACGGAACTGGTTCGGAATCGGAGTGAACTTAGTAAACTCGGAATTCAATTAGCCTCTGGAATCTGAATTGGCCAGGATTCGGGTAAGGTGGACCCGGATACAGCTCTGATTATTGGTGACAAATTATGTACGAGTGGTTCCTCAGAGTTATCTGACTTACACGGAAGCCGGACAATGAAATTAACCTCAAAATTGCAATGACCGAACTTACTTGCACATGTGAAATTATGAATACCTCTCTATGCCGGTACGTTGCCAAATACAGAAGAATCTTGTCCCATAAACTTGCCGGCTTGTACATCCTGGCTCAATCTATTGTACAAATAGGGGTGTTGTATTATTTATACTGATGAAGTGCTGTTCTCCAAAATAACTCTTTTGAGAAAATGTTTTAAAACTCATGAAATTATGACAGGCAGTAACATTTTGAGAACGACACTCTAGCCTAGGCTGACCTCTGGTGACCTAAAATGGCCTCTGATCTCCATGAAAATAACAGAAATCTTCCTTGCAATATGATAAATCTATTTCTGTACTTTGACAACTCTATACATACTAATATACATCATTGCCATCTTAAGATAACGTGTTTTCAAGCGGTTTACAATTCATTTTTTTTTACCTCCACGTTTTTTGCTATATGACAAATTTTGGTAACAAGTATGAAAAGTGTACATCATTGCTATCTTGAAATGTCATTTTCACAGGGTTTTCGGTTTTTGAACCAGTTCCGTTTCTAGGTTTCCCCAATTCCGAGTCGGGCCATTTGACAAAGAAGTATCTCGTAACATCTCGTTTTGTGTTAAGAACTAAGTATACAAGTGGGACACGTCGTCTGCCACATCTCGATGAGAACCTCGCGGAATTTGCCCCTTGCCAGTCGCTTAAGCTGTAAATTAATTTGCTGGTTTCGGCGCGTTTTGACGCTATTTACAACATACTTGTCTAGTTTACTATAACTTGCTCAATGTGGGTGTGTCTTTTTATTTTTCCAAATGAGTGGCAGCCTGTAAAGTACACTTTTTTTTACACGTCCTGCGTTTTTTGTATACATCAGTGGGGATCCTTCCTTTGTCACTACATAAAAGTGCCGTTCCGGGGAGGGGTGTCCCACTCCCCATTTGAGAATGTTTTGGTAAATTAAGGTTGCTTAGATGCAAAATGGTGCTATCTTTGGGAAATATATGTGGTTAACGGAAAATGTCCATAATTTGGCGGGCCCGTAGCCACGGGGGGGGGGGGGGGAATTTCGGGGCAATGCCCCCAAAAATATTTCTGCCCCCAGATAAAAATTGAAACTGCGTAATAATTAATGTGGTGGAATGTTTTATGCCCCCCATCACAACAATTTTATGCCCCCCTAAAAAGTGAAGCTGGCTACGGGCCTGTGATTTGGTGAATTCAGCAGCAGCCTCGGGATCCTTCCTTTGTCACTACAAAAAGGTGCCGTCCCGAAGAAGGGGTCTAAGGGGAGGGGTGTCCCCCAACCCGGGGAGGGGTATACCTCTCCCCTTTGAGAGTTTTTTGTTAATTTAAGGTTATTTAGATGCACAATGGTCAGTGCTATCTTTGGGACATTCTTTGAGCTGCTCAAATGTGACTGTGAATTGTCCATAATTTAGTGAATTCTAATTTTTGGTTATAGGTGAAAGAAGGGAGTAAGTTGTCTTAGACAAAAATATGTTGTCAACAAACCTCAAGACCCCCACCCCCTTTCGCAAAAATACGTGCGTGGAGTCAACAGGAACATTCTTGGACTATTTCGAAAATTTTCCTTTCCTTCATTGTATTGATAATGGCGGCGCGCGAAGCGCTCGGTAATTTTTTTTTTT
>WURT03004705.1:1786-13401 GCA_009936505.3 Holothuria glaberrima
AAGTTTAAACATGGAAGATTTGATTATACATAAGATATATTACAGTAGTCGAGTGTTATGGTTGGAAATATAAGTCTTGATTCATAATTACCTATAGGGTTAAAAAATCCTGGTCAAGGCCCATGACGGGATTTGTACTGTAAGAAATTGTTCTGAACATCCACATTACTGGGAAGGACGAACCTTTAGTGTTCAGTATTGTTGAATGAACACTGCTATTTATGTGTGTTCATTGTGTGAAGATGATGTAAATAATCAAGCAAAACACTACCAAAAACATTTGCAGTTGACTGATGACAGAGGTTGTTTTTGCTTAAAGGACAGAAGCAGTTGCCCCAAACTAATTTTGAAACAATAGCAAGTGTCACAAATTTCTTATTTCTCTTCTCAGTATATTTCGACCCTTGTATTTTAAGACGTGCTGGAAGTGTTAAAGCACAAGTTTTTGAATGAAGCCATTCCATTGACTTTTAATGATAATGACTCGTGAGTGTAACAAAGTTTTTATCCCCCAGAAGTGCACCTAAAATGCTTCCCCTGTATTCTCTAAAACTTACCGTATACAATGAAGCGTAGGGTGGCCAGACATTTAAGTTTTGAAACACACAAGAAAAATGGGGTGGAGCATATTTGTAGAGGTTATTGTATATGGCTGTTTGCCAATAGCAGTAGATTCAGTGTGTGCGCCATGCATGGTAAAGTCAAATAATCATTTTAGTCTTTCCTTCTCAGAGTATGAAAGTAGGGATAGTGATACCACTTTACATTTCATTCTTTATTAACTGTTTCAATGATTTATATTTGCCAACAGGGTTCGTATCAAATGTGAGAGCATTTTGAATCCTGAAACATAAAAAAGAGGAAAAACATCACCAGGTGTAAGAAGGAAATCTTTACAAGGTGGAGTCTGACAAATTCAAATTTACTGCTGGGAAATACTCCAAGGTATGAAAGATATAAGCCTTTCATTCATCACCCAGTCTATTATTTTGATGTCCTGTTGAAGGTCTTACACATCAGCCATCTCCTACTGTGCCTTAACGCAATCATGTAAATTTAGTTAGATGAGGTTTTACGGCTCAGTTTGTAAACCAATTGGTTTAAGTCAGGCAGGCCACGGCCTTTTTTCCAGTTGTAGCTCACTGACTCCATTGCTTATGCTGAGGACCAAGCACAACCTTCCGGCTGCAAGTCGGATGCTCGCAATCACGTAAAGTATTTAATGTGTGTGAGTACCACAGTAACTGTTTGCTTTATCATGCAGAAAGTAAAAAAATGCATGCAAAGGTATTTTTTTAGACTGCTGAAACACACTGTCTCGAGGTACAAGCACACTTCATCTTTCTTTTCACAAAAGATTGTTATAGGATGACATGTTATGTTTCAAGTGGACACCAAAAGTCATTCATGAGAGGTCATGAGAGGTCAAACTTTGGAAGCTAACTTAATAGTTTTGTAAAAATGTGAGAAACATAGAGAGGGTGTTCCCATTTGGCTACAGGCAAGAAATCAGATCCTGATCTGACCCTGGGCAGGGTATCAATTTGCAAGTGGAAGAGCTTGATTGCTCCTTGTGGGAGAATCAGACCCTGAGCAGGCAATCAAGAAGTAAGTGAGAACACAATAGGGGATCAAGACAACCTGAGGGCAAAGCACATGTGTGATAAAGAGTTTAAAATGCGACCTGTAAATGTTCAATCAATGATGCGAATTCCTGTCACTGGAAACAGAGAAGGCAGTCATATGTTGGGCAGTAGGTTCCATTGGGAATACTCTTGTGGTTGGCCACCACATTTTCCAGCTGACTAAACCATGTGGGGATCAGCATCGGGTTGGGGGGGGTCTTTAGAGGACACCAGAGATCAAGAGTCAAAAAAGGTGTACAAGGTTTCTCTCTAAAGAAGGGTAACAGGCTTCACAAAGTAATTTTATCTTAGAAGGTCAACCCTACTTTTTTATTTTTAGTTTTTCATTTTTTTGAAGTCAGTGGTTGTCTTCAGGTCACCTATAACATACTCCTAATAATTCATGGAATCCTGGTAAGCTGACCCTTAGCATACCTTGCAAACTTTGTGTTTCTAGTATATAGGATTTTAGCAAGCAGTAATATGGGCCAGGGCATGCTTAACCTCATGGTATTGGAAGCATCTCGGAGCCGCTCGACATACGCAATGGTGTCAGCACACTGCTTTATGGTAGTGAGTGGACAACATAAGGCCATGCAGGAAAGAAGACTAAACTTTCACTTGCGGTGTATCCGCGGTATCTTGGGCATATCGTGGGACGACAAAGTGCACAACACTGAAGTTCTGTCTCGAGCCAGCCTCCCAACCATGTTCACTCTCCTCAAGCAGCGCAGGCTTTGCTAGCTTGGCCATGTACGTCACATGGAGTATGGCCACATCCCCAAAGACATCCTCTACGGGAAACTGGCGGCCGGCAAGAGAGACGCTGGCAGCCCGCAGTTACACTTCAAGGATGTCTGCAAGCTAGATATGAAGGCCCTCAGGCTTAAAACTGAGCACTGGGAGGACCTCACTACTATCCATTCCAGGTGGAGAAGCACCCTGCCCAAGCAATGCAAGTTGGGAGAAGAGAGACTAATTAGCGCAGCGGAGAACAAGCGAACCAGCAGGAAAGAACGCTGTAGCTCAAACAGCACCCACAAGTGTGCATTGTGTAACAGAGACTGCTACTCAATCTGAGTCTGTTTAGCCATAGGCGGCACTGTTCCAGCAGGGCGGACAACTAAGATTATTATCCATGCAGACCGACGGAGGCAGAAAATTGTTTTCTTCCCTGGCAATTGGGGCACATACTCATCTAGTCTCATGTAATATACCAAAATGGTCCAGATTAAGCATATTTGGTACACTGATGATGAACAATGTTTACCACACCTGACCTAGCTAACATAATCTGTCCTTTATTTTTGCTTCCACAAATATACCTGTTTAGTAGCACTAGTGTAAGTTTAAAATTCTACTTCAAGCATCAAGACCCTGAAGAGTCGAGTTAGCTACACAAGCTTCACAGTTTATTAGTTTATTTGCACTTCATGGACCTTAAAGGCACAGTTGATGCAAGTTGAGCTGCGCAATAGATTTGTGGTCAAAGAGTGGGAAGTACATAGTTGACTGTGACAATCAGCTGCTAGGCTATGAGATAAAATGGGTGCTAAAGTCACCTAGCTTGACTAACTTTTTGCCCTTTTCCTAGGTGCTCTCTTAGAATCAGTCAAGCAATCACCTCTTTTATAGCAGTTAGATTATTCAGTAGCTTGCTAGATGCATGCCTTCTTAATATTAGCTTGCCCAGGCATATAATCTCTCTGTTCTCCCTTATTTATAGTAAATCCATAGTGATACCTTCATGTGTTATTTTTTCTTGCCAGGTGTTAGAGGCATCCAGTCATTCTGCAGGCTTGGGAGATAATGTTACCTGCGGCCAAAGCAAGATGTGCAACCAGTCTCTGGCCAAATGCCAAAAACCTTTGGCATTACAGACAAATCCAGAGAAGAGTTCTACCCACAGGAGCCATCAGGACCCTGTCAGGTAACCACGGAAACAGACACAAGTCAACAGCAGTAGACCCTGAACCAGAACCAAGCATTCAGAAATTAATGGTTGCTAACAGAGGTCAGTGCACTTTCAGCAGAAACAACAATCTACATTGTCCTTTCTTAGCTCATACTTATAGCTGTATAGTATAATGATTTGCACGTAATATAGACCTGTCAAAGGTGATAGTACAGTGACTGTATATTTTACAGAGACTTAAAAAATGATGTAAATATCACAGATTGTGATTGTAAATGAAGGAGTTTTGTGGAAACAAGGATGAGGTTCAATCAGAAATAATTTGTATGTTCATCATTTGGGTCATTCATCATATAACAGTATTCTTAGAATCCACCCATGCTGTAGCCAGTGCAAGGATCCATGGTCTCAATTTGAGTAGTGGTTATCAGTGTGGAAATTAAAACTCTGTAGGACTTATACTGTTTGAATTAATTTGTCACTATATGGCATAAAATTTTGTGCTAGAATATGAAGCATGGAAAACTTGACCTAAAATGGTTGGTTACATTTTCAGCAGTCTGCTGCACAGCATACTGTATGATAGCCAGTTGTATAATAATTGGCATTAACATTAGGAAACTGGGTCACAGTTGTTTTTATGAGTTTCATCTTTTGTGGAGAAGTGTGTGGGTGTCTTGACTCAATTGACTTGAACACCTATTCAACTGAGTCTATTGGTTTTGTGTTTCAACAATGCCCCGGGATTAGTTTAAAATTCATCAAAAGGATTTTCTAATATCAGCCATGTAATATATCTTTCTAGGAGAAATTGCCATCCGTGTTTTTCGAGCCTGCACTGAACTGGGAATACGCACTGTTGCAATTTACTCTGAACAAGATCAGGGTAATATGCACAGAGCAAAGGCTGATGAAGCATATCTCATTGGAAAAGGGCTTCCTCCGGTACAAGCTTATCTAACTGTTCCAGAAATAATCAAAATAGCAAAGGTAATATCTTTGTGGTTTGCTCTACGCAAAAGCAGTAAAATTCTGCTGGCTTATTAATATGCATGCTTATGGCAATAAAAGTACTAGGGCACAAATTGTTGATAGTTTTTATCTCATTTGATCAAATTTGTTATGTGTTCTGCTGGGAAGCCATTACACTGTACAGTTTCAACGTTTGTGAAGAATCACTTTTCAAGGTTGACATGTTGAACAAGTTTTCCCTGTTAATTACAAAGTGAACAGGAAGGAGTACTGCTGATACCACCATAAGACCTTGAATGTATCACTTCTTCCTATAGGTGACAAACATGTCAATTAGACCTCCTGTCTGTAACAATTCATTTAATTGTCTGTAGGCAGCATCCTAGCTTTTATTTTATTCTTAGTTGCCCATTACAAGCAGCTCTCACATACATTTTCACAACAGCTCTCCATTACTTTTCCATGAAATAACTTGTACACTAGCCAAAAAGTAATGTCATGGAATGAAAAACATATATCATTAACAACTTGCGTCTTTGTCTCATGTGATCTTTTTGAAAGTTTGTTTTATAAGTTAAAAAAAGTATTTGACTCTCTTGTTAGGAACATGATGTTGATGCTATTCACCCAGGCTATGGCTTCCTCTCAGAGAGGGCAGACTTTGCACAAGCTTGTGTGGATGCAGGTATTACATTTATTGGACCATCACCTACAGTGGTACACCAAATGGGAGATAAGGTACAGGCAAGACAGATAGCTATCAATGCAGGTAAGGAGGAAGAAGTAGAAGACAATGACATGATTAATGCATCACCTTTAAAGACATACTTATTATACTTAGTATACATACATGCATACTTACATCCCCAAGGATGACTTTACTTGGGGTTAAGCCAAAGTCTTAATTGTTGACTGTCCTTTGATTGACATCAGAGTTACAAAGTTTAAAAGATGCAGAATGGCACTTATTTAATACACAGCATGCACAGAGAGTGTTTTGACCACACTTTATGGCCTTGATGCTCACCTTAAGCTCACATCCAAACATGCTTGAGCTATGGCCTTTAACAATACTCTGTGTTTGTGTCTGCACAAGGAGAAGCTAAAGACAGTTAAGTTTGAGGCTAGAATTAACTTAGTTGGGGAGAACTGGAACTGTCTGGCATAAGGAGATTTACCCTTTAATGGTGGAGCTTTTGGTAGCTACAAGCAAGAATCAATTCAGTTTTGAACATCATATTACAATGCCATCCCTACCACTATTGAGTGCCTCCTATGTATAGCAATATTGCAAAAAAATCTATGCAATGAAGGAGTATGAGTGGTATATGAGTAAAGTACTTTTGTGTGATGTGTTTCTAGGGATTTGTACAAGTGAAGGGTACATCACTGCAGACATTGGATATATCTTTGAATACAAAGAATACACTAATCACTAAAAAACCATACATAATATAGCTTCTATTTAATGTTGTTGCACCACTAATGGCTATAATAACAAACTTATGCTGTTAGTTTAATCCGTTTACAGTACTTCTGATGTATGTATCTTACTCCTGCATAAACCACGCTGTACTGTACTCATTGCTTTGAAAATTGACACCATTCTCTTGACCTTAATATATTAATCTAACAGAAATACTAACCTCACCTTTTTAAACCAGTGAAATAATATATAGGAAGATTATCAGTGAAATGCATGTATGTTGTATATAGGAAAAGATCATCAAGTATACTGGGCCTTGCCCATTGATAAAACAGGAATGAAAGAAACCTGTAGTTACAAGTAAGGTTGCATAGAATCTCAGGGTCCTTGTATATCTGTTCACTGAGGTTTAATCAGTTACATTTTGTTGAATCAGGTACCGTATATCCTACGTGAATGCAATTTATAGCAACATCTGAGACAAGGTTGGGCTATAGAAAAAGTTCATGCAAAATCAGGGGTAAGACTTGCTAAACAATACCAATGTTGCCAAAAAAGTAGTAAAACGATGACAGATTTAGTATATTTTACCCGTGCGTTTCATCTGTGAATTTTTTCATTAAAAAAAAAAAACCCAGAATTAAAAGTTAAAACTCCTCATTAGGGTTTTGACATAGATACTTCTTAGATTTGGTTCTTCAGTGGGTACTCTGTGACTCCCAGGTATGGTCACAAAGGTATCCTGTACTAATCCAACTAATCATTAGCACCTTTTACATTACATTTAGTCATCGAGACAGCTTCTTTTGCCATCGAGGACAGTTCAACCACACTCAAAGTAATTTGTGTCGATACCTACCTGTTTATTTCATTGACAGCACTTCACTTTCCTTTCCTGTAAAGAGATTTATTTTTCTGTGAAGCTACACTTGTAGTAGGGTATGTGTATGTATGGAAATTGATGAGTTTGTTGGCATGGTGATAACACTTTCAGGAAGACTTGAGTTACTGTCTGATTCTGTGCTAATGTAGTTTAATACTAACTCTCGTCTTGTACAGCACCCACAAAAAGAATCCGCTGCTATGGACATTTGCATCATATTACAATTACCACATTTTCATTGTTTAGTCTAGTTGTGCCATTTGGAAATTAAAATCCCAGACCCTTAGAGATAAAATGTCAGGAGATTGCTTTCCTTTTAAAACCTTCCTATATTTTGAGGTCTTTTTTATAAAAGTGAGCACATGTCATGTTCTTTAGAACAACATCACTAATTAATTACGCAGTTCCAAAATTTTAAGTGGTGAGCAACAGTGTACAGCAGTAGGTCCTTGCACCTTATGTCACAAGGGTCATAGACACTCAAACCTAGCCTTAACCCATAGGGTGCTTAATCAGAGGACAGACTTGAGTGGCCTCAACAAACTTTTCGTGTATGTAGTAGTATGGCACGTCCTTTGAAATGCCAGTGTACCACAGACTGGAAGTACAAAACATATGGTCAAAGACATCAAAGGGTGCCCAGTCAGTTCACACACATGTACACAATTGATACACCTAGTAGTGTATCACAAAAGTTGTCACTCATCAAGTAAAGTGATGACGTTAGTGTAGAAGGTCTATAAGTGATGGACTTAAACTAATGTTCTACGTAATAACTACTGTCATGTCCAGCAGGGAATTGTTAAAATTGATTCTGTTTGAATCTGGTTGGAATTCTCTAGGCACTATGGTTTTTGATACCACAGATGGTTTATAATTAATTTGTTACATAGTAAGGTTTTGTTGAGAAGTACAATGGAAAACAGATCTTTTTTTTTTGCATATGTAAATATATGACTAGCTATTTAGCTTTGAAGATAAAGCAATATTTGGTATATTTTTTTCATTCATGTTGTCAGTTTTTGATATCTGCTAACATTACATTTGATCACAGTTACACATGTAAAGCAATTTGACTTACAAAGGACCATAGCTTTATCTTACAGTGTGTTCACCTTGTGAATCTACTGAAATTTACTTATTTTTATGGCATTTTAAATTGTTTTATGTGTAAATTTACTCTTTACACAGCTTAAGCAGTAAGGCCATATATTAAGCTCATAAACTTTCCAGTTGATGCTATGTATAGATTGTTTTTAAAATAGCAAACAGAAATATTTTACAGAAGTGAATTTAGTGATAAAGGAGGAGCAGGCTAGCCATAAAAGAAGAATTATCTGATACAATACCATGAGGTGATGGAGGGTCACAGATAACTGTGTGTTTCGAGTCGTTGGTTTTATAGAAAACACATTGTAGTCAATGTGAGTGGAAGTCTAGAATCTTCTGAATGGTTTACATTAGCAGTCACACAAGGTCACCTTATCAGCTCTAGATATTTACTAGGTTCATTTACATTCTTGTAACAAATGATCATAGTTTTCATGAAGACTGATTATGTTGTGAACATGGGTCACGGTGGTAAAGATCAGGAATAATAGAAGCTCCTTGCTAGGAAATGGTGTTATTTGGAGGGAATTTTGGCACTTGGAAAAAGATCTGGCCTTTTCATATATGAGATGTAAAGAAAGTGTTAAAATAATAAAATAAAATTTCTTCCAGCCCTGGTTGTGAAAAACACAAAGTTCCATGGTAAATCCATGTTGTTGGTTAATCTGTGGCAATGTATGAAATTCGGAAGCTAGAAGGACAAAGTTCAGTGAGTTTGTACGATACAGAGTGACGTAAGATATGTTTCTACCCTGTTCCGTACTATTTATGATAGTCGTAAGGTCACTCACAGAGACTCTGATACTCCCTAAAGACCAATCTGTGTAGAACATCCATAAATATTCAGTTTTTTTCGTGTTGAAGTTTACGTCTGCCTACAGTCACCTTTCACATATTGTGGTTGAATGTTTTCTTCTTTTGATTAAAAAATGACGGAGGTCAAAAGGTTATTGGGTGCTTACATCAGGTTGAGGTGTTTATAATAGAGACAGAGGTGACTGCGAGAAGCCCCAGACTACCAGATAGCTGCGTATACTGCAGGTGTATGTGAATGAGGGAACTTTTCATATGATATCAAGTTTGGTATGAAACATTGTCGTCATGGTAGAAATGCACTTTGCAAGTGTTCGACTTACTCCACTAACCCAGGACAAGGTGCATCATTGAAAAATGTGTGCCACTAAATTATCTACCTTGAAGCACTCCCTCAAAGTGCATTGACTACCATGGTTTTACTACTACTCAAAGATGGGAAAAGTTTAAAAATACTGGAAAGGTTGTTTGTATTACTGGGCTCAACAAACCAATGGCACTAATGGTAAAAAACTGTCAGGCCTTTGATATTTGTAACAGTGCCCCCATTATAGGCATATAAGCATCAGATCCTTCCCCTCAAACTCAGTTGTAGTGTGCCTTTTTTGATGCCTACATCAAATCCTTGTCTTAGTAAATTTACTTGTGAATTAACATATATTTTGCTGTCAGTACCAAAGCTACTTACATGTTTAGCAGTGATTTGTAGTGGTGTATAATCCCCATAAGCCACTTTCACAGAGGTGTTTTATGCTGTATTCGTCATTATCCGTGAAATATTACTACCCAGAGAGAGCCCATTCATATTTACAGTGTATTGCCATCTCCTTCAGTCTTTTTGCCAAAATGCATCTGGTCTCCTTGTACAAATTATCCTGCCTAATATGTTGTCTGAGCATTTCGCCATTCTGTGTTTTCTAGGTGTCCCAGTGGTCCCCGGAACAGATGGACCTGTCACATCAGCTGCTGAAGCAGAAGAGTTTTGTAAACAGCATGGCTTCCCTATAATGTTGAAGGCGGCATATGGTGGGGGTGGAAGAGGAATGAGAATTGTTAGAGAGGAAAAAGTAAGTATTTTAGTAATGATGAGGAGGCTAGGCTGCACATTTTGTGTAATGATAAGGAAGATAGGCTATGCATATTATGTAGTGATCAGGAGGCTAGGCTGTGCATAGTATGTACAGTAGTATTTATAGGTTGATGATGGCCTCGAATGTTGGAAGTAATATATCTTTTGGTATTAAATATGAAAAGACTAACACAAGTCGAAGATGGAAAGCAATGAAATGCTGGTACTGGATAGCTAGAAGGGGTTTGAAGGATACTGCACATTGTGTGTAATGTTTGCTATACTGTGGATGCAAGTATTGACTGTGAATAGTCTAGTACATATGTAAAGGAGGCAAATATATTTGCCAAAGAGTCAAGTGTTTTGATATAATTCTTCAATAGTTTATTGGAATAGCAAGTGGGCAAGAGCTCCATAGCAACAATGGAAAGATCATAATGCTGTAAACGTAAAGATGGTGATACTGGTAAGGACTGGATTTTTACTGCATACTTTCTACCTGGCCACATTTGCCTAAAGTAAATTGGTCCTGCACTGTTTCATATGAACATGTCTTATTGTTACTAGACAAGTACACACTAACGAAAAAGAAGTGCGACATATGAAGCCAGCATAAAGGGTCCCATGCTAGTTCTCACTTGCTTTAGTCTGCACTCTGACGGCACAACATTGCAAGAAAAAAAAAATTGTTAGTTTTCTTTTCAGGAACATAGCTCGAATAGCACAGTATTTGCCATATTGAAGACTCTACTAATTGATGTAATTTCAGATAACCCGAAGCATTAAGATTTAGACTTAGAACAAGTGTGGCATTATCTCTGCCATTAGATATATGTTGCTTGCGTGTGGTGTAATGTGTTCTGTTGGGAAAGAACAGATTCTTAATTGACAACCATGGATAAAGATCCCACACAGACACACACACAAAACAAAATAAGCATGCATACAAACAAACAAACATTTCAGACTAAGTGTGACAGTATGACTGCTTTAAGGTTTGCATTACATGTGTGATCTTGAGAAAGAATTGACTTTATGACAACCATGAATACAGAAGTTGCAAAAATACCGTGAACTTGCAGACATGCATTTACAATTAAGTATACCTCTGGTAGACCCAAGAGTGAATGGAACGACCACATTATCTTCAGTGTAGTAGATGCTATGCATTCATAGGGTAGGATAAGCAGTCTATCGAATAGGTATTACGAAAAAATTTAATGAAAAGTGCTGAGGAAGCTTACCATGGTCAAATTTTTAAGCCCCAGAGAAACATTTGAAAAATCACTCTCTGTGGCAGAGAAAAGGCTTTTTGCCATGTAGGAAAAAGTTGAAATTGTCACAGGATTCAATTCTCTGTGTGTACAGTCCATCTCAAATTGTTCGTATATTTTGACTTGACAGGATTTAGTAGAAAACTTTCAAAGAGCAACATCAGAAGCAAAGGCAGCTTTCGGCAATGGGGCAATGTTTATTGAGAGATACGTGGAGAGTCCAAGGCATATAGAAGTCCAAATACTTGGTATGTGACTTATCTCAGACTTTATCATTTTGGTGGTTCAGTTTTAAAATTACATTAACTTTCTGCTTGGCAAATGAGTTCATGGTTTGCCAAGTGCTGTCTATTCTGGTTGTGATTTTTACTGTTTTGCACAATGTTTTGGGTTTTTAAACTAATTTGGTGGGGTAAGAAGCGAGATCATGCATTTTCAAATCTCATCTCAAATGTGCTGAAATGTCAAGCAGGGCATTAATTGGAACTTTTTACTTCAGTAAAGTAACATCACCCTCTGGTTCTGGTT
>WURT03004716.1:0-16809 GCA_009936505.3 Holothuria glaberrima
AGAAATGACAATACACAGAATGTAAGTGCAGGCATTGGAGGTGTTGACCAAAGGTAAGTTGTTTCAATGACTTTGCCCTATTTAATTTTTTAAACCAAAACCCCTTAAGCGGCCGAAAACCCCTAGGCCCCAGGCCTAGGCCTGGTCCATAGCTATGGTTACGTTCATACACGAGCATACGCTTACGAAGCAACATTCACTGCAACAAGGTACGCAGACACAGAATCCCTCAGGGATCTTTTGGGGGAATAAAATTTGTACAGCCATGGCCTAGGCCCAGTTCAGGGAACAAAGTGTATGTGAGAACTTAAGTTCTCCAATTCATAGTGTATCTTATAATCAAAATTTTTATTGCTCAATAGGACTTAAGACAGTATGAGAGCAGCAGTATCCCATCCTTAGTGTCTACGTGTGACTTTCTGTAACATCATGTTATTGGCTCTGTAATACAATAAACAAATTAGCATAGGCTAGGCTACACACTTTCATATTGAGGAAATTCGTCCAGAGATACTGCCTGAGGATAATTTAGCGAAACTACTACCAACGTAGGTTTGTTCTCACTACACTTAGATGTCACATTAAGAAGAGATTCAAATGCGACACATCTGCAACCAAATAAGCTTACCGCTTCTTTGTGTGGCACCTCCAACTTAAAGTAGTCTGCACTGTCAAATCGAAAGAAATGGGATGATTTTGTAGGTGGCTTTCCACATTTTCCCCTACTAATTTCTGGTTCTAAATTTTCGCGCTGTTCGTTCATTCGGCATATTTTGGTAAATGGCGGCGCTATAGCACATTAGCACATTACGTAATGAGCGATGCATTGCTTCACTCTTGCTGTATCCGAATTCTACACCGCACACTCGATTAGTTTGCTTTCACTTTCAGGCTTCCCAAACCAGGGCCGTAGCCTGCGGGGAGGAGCAGGGGAACTTCACCCTGAGATTTCCGATTACATGATTCCCGATTACAAATTGAAAGTTGGTCTACTTGAGAAAAAAAATACTGAAATGCTGAAAATTACACTATCCGAATTATGATTTCAAGGTCCCCAAAAACCTGGGGAAAAAGTTCATTTTTCGCAAAATTTTTCCCGGGAGGTCCCCGGGACCGAGCCCCCGCCGTGGACGATTTCTCATATGGGTTTCTCTTCCTGACGAATTAAACATCTTTCTGCTACAAGATATACAGCTTGAATACACCATCATATACACTGGCTAAAGAAAATATAGCCGATGATTCCCTTTAATTGTAACTTAAACTCAATGAGCTCAGTGGTGAAGAAACATAATTTAAAGGGCATAAGCAGTCACGGTGAACTTATTTTGAAACAACAGCTATATCTCACAAAATCCTCTTGTTTCACTTCAAGTATCTTTCATGATATGTTAGAACATAAATATTGCATATCCAAGGTGAACCAAAAAGTTGCTCTGTAGGCTACGTGAATTTCACAACTCAGTGAAAACATTGTAACATGATTTCAAAGCTATTCATGAAATAGGACACCCGGGTACATTAATTCACATTGGGGTGACTGTGTTTTCCCTTGAAATGAGGTCTAACTTTTCTTGTCTCAAGTTGTTTCTATAAAGCATGAAATGTAAAACTAAGAAATTTTAGATGCACTTTTAAGTTCTAAAATGTTTCCGCATCCCTACCCCTTCACTCCCGGAGACACGAATATTTTCTTGCAAGGTTTACGCTACGGCTACGCGGCGAATGATGGTAGCTCCCCAAGTGAAAGAGCGCTGGGGGGGGGGGGGCTCGCACCGGGTATCGGCCTTGTAGGGATGTCATGCCACAGCTGATTTGAAATTCAGTAAATATTTAAAATTTCAGATCATGAGTTTCAGGCCACAGCTTTACCAAAGGTAACACTCCATTTCGGATCTAGAAAAACTTAAAACAAGAAAAGTTTATCAAAAAGTAGAGCTGGCTTCACTCCCCTAAGGCAACTTTCCCTTCTATTACACCCTACCAAAATAGAAAAAAGTCACTAAATATTGATGATTCCTAGACGTATAATCAAGTCAACGCTTTTCGAAGCTTTACCAACGATAGCATCATTTTGCATCAAGCCAACTATTCTCAAAGAGAATAGAGTGTCATCCCCTTCTCATATACAACACCTCTTGACTTACGCCAAGGCCAACAATAAGAACAATATCACCAAATAATGACAATTTGTGAAGATATAATCAGTTCAAAGCTTTACCAACGATAATACAATTGGCACATTATTCGGGCCTTACATGTACCCCCTTATCACCCTCCCCAAGGATGGCACTCATGCACAGGTCAAAAGGAAGGATGTCAAAAATATGTAGGCACGCCACTTGGTGCTCCGCTTAGATAGTGTCATGAACTGCCCCCTAGAGATTTTGCCCAGGTTGCGGCCCTGCAAACCATGACTAAAGAAGGAATACTACGCCGTAGGGCCTGCTGCGTAAGAAAATTTTGTCCCGAATTCCTCGAATTTGGACCGGAGTGGAGATGTACGTTCCCTCTGAAGAAGGAGAGGGAGGGGAACAAGGCCGTAGTGAGCGTGGGTGTGGGTGTCCCCCCCCCCATTTTTGTTCGACGTCGGCAAATTTTCGGTCTGTCGGCAAAAGGGGGAGAGGGGAAGGAAAAGAGGAGAGGAGGAAAAGAAGAGAGAAAAGGGAAAGGAAAAGGGAAGGAAGGGAATGAAAGGGAAGACGAAGAATGGAAAGAAAAAAGAGAAAGAGAGAACGAGAGCACGCGGCCAGTCTGTTACCGGATATTTCGATTTTCGGCTCTTCATCTAATTGGCCCATTCAAGTTGAAGGCCCGTCGGCATATCGATCATGCATGTGACGGCCGTATCAACGGCCGTCGGTGTAATTTAATGAGTGACCAGTCCGTCAGCAACTCGGGGAAAGAAAGAAAATTAAAGACTTCCGTACAGGCGCGCTATTTCGGTACTTATGACATATTTTCTGGACATTATTCGTCACTTTTATCATCACCATAGGATCAGCAGCACCCGATTACCCATGGAGAGGGTATCCTTACCCCGTTTTCTAAACCCTAACCTTGACTTAAAATCATAGGCGTAGGAAGCGGGGCTGTGGGCGGAACTATGCTTCCGACTCCTAGATCCAAGGACGAAAACCCTTCAGTTTTGTTTCTTCTGAAAGAAATTTTAAAAATTTGTAGTAATTTACCTTAAAATTTGTCCAAATGATGTACCAAATTGCATCTCAAAATCCAAAAATTTTCCAAGGAGGTCACCCACTTTCCCTTAAACCCCTCCCCCAGGACGGCGATCAGAAACAAGGTTCAGCCCCGCAGTCTCGAACAACTTCCTACGCCTATGTTTCAAACACATTTTGCAAAATCCTGAGGATCTGGTTTACCCACAAATATCCTGGTGCCGCGTGTCTTCCCTTCCGACTACAAACTCACTGGCGTTCAACTTAAGAACACCAAAATGTATACGATACAGAACGCAGCCTGGCGTTCAAAGAATGTTTTGAACGCTCGTGTTAAGATTCTGAACACTTTTTCTCCTTTTTTGAAAGCCGCACGCCTTTTTAAACACTTACATATTTGAATGCATAGTGTTCAAATGCTGAACGCATAGTGTTCAATTTTTTGCCTAGAGATATGGTAAAACCTCAGAGCTTCCGGGGGCTCCACCCCGGACTCCCACCAGGCGACCCAAGGCGAGCCCCTGGACCCCAACCGCTTAAAATTATTTTGGACTGACGAGAGGAATAGCCTAATACATTAAAATTATTGTGAATCTTTTCTTTTGAGGATGCATTATGAACCAAAATATATCCATCCTGCGACTTAATTTTTATCCAGAGATATGCTAAGTCCTCAGAAGTTCCAGGGGCTTTGTCCCTGGACCTCACCAGAGGCCCTAAGGCGTGACCTTGGACAGCACCCGCTAAAGCTCGCTCTTCGCTTTCGTTTCGGCGCTACACATTAATAGATCTGTCGGTAAAACCTAATTTCTACACCCCAAAGATTACACCTTCACTACGCCCCTGGAGGGGAAGTAGGGGGAATGAGGGGCCGGGAAAGGGGGTACACCAGAAACTACTGACACAAACTTGGTTTTCATTCATAGGCTACTTTTGCGACCTTTCATGCCTGACCAGGGAGCTGTGGGAGCTACCTGGCCTGACGGTGTAGAAACCTATCACGTCGTTCTGTAGGAGGCTATGTCTCGTCGTTCTGTCCTTCCTCTTATCTATCTGAATAGTCCAAGATGTCGGTACATGGCCCAAAAATTGTTCCAAAATTTTTTTTCTAAGTTTCTGTAACAGTTTTAAAGAAACAAGGACACGTCAAAATGATGAAAACACTCTCTTTTACTTTGCAGAATTTATTCGGTGCAAAAATAAGTCAAGCTATGTACAGCATTGAGTTTAAGCCTAAGACAGATCTCTTACGTCGGAAAGTTACCCATGATCTGTCTGACAATGATCTTCGGACAAGTTCTTTTAAACTAATCCTCATTACTTAGAAGAGTGCCCATCCAAACATCAACCAATGAAAAGACTTGTACCAAATTGTAATCGAACATTCAGTAATGCAAAGTTACCAAAACTTATTTGATTGGTTGAAAATTTTGAAGTGTCACCCCAGCAGATTGATCAAAACTGCTGACCTCCAGCTACGAACCATATTTTGACAAATGACCATAAGCTAACAATTCATTATCTTTGCACTGGAAAATCATAGAATTCTTCTCCTGACAGCCACTTGTTAGACCTGTCAGAGAGTTGCTTCAATATTCAATGAAATTAACAGTTTTCCTAGAACACACAGAACATGACTAATTACTCCTTAAGGAAAAATAATAATGAGAAAGTAGTTTGGTAACAAGTCTATGGCCCTATTATTTCTCATATTAGACAAAGTTACTGGGTAGGTATAAATTAAACTTTTAAACCAAATTATAGGGCTCTCTCTGATCTTTCCCTTCCCCTCTGATCTTCCCCTTCCTCTTCAGCTTAAATCCCTCTCTGATCTTCCCCTTCCCCTTAGCTTAAATCCCTCGACTGAGTGATTTTTCCTATCATTTTAAAATATCTCGCCCCCGTGAAAAATTTCACCCCCGGGATGCTATATTCCCCTTCACTACCTTGTCTGGCTACAGGCTTTGCCTAGCTTTCTAGCCTTATCCACATTCACCTAATATAAAGTATATTTTCGTTCTTATTTGTGTAAGCGAATAATCTGGCCTTCTGTTCAGTCAAAATATTCGTGGCAAGTTTACATACTAAACCGACGGTGTTTCCCTTATTTACAAATGCCACTAGCAAGGATACATTACTCGTAAAAAGGTGGCGCTAGCGGGAAAAGGCCCAATGCCTCCTTCGGGAAAGACTTCCTCAGTAGCCTTAATGTCTGGAAGCCTTAATGAGCACGATAAATTGTCTTAACCCCCGACGAAGACCTATTCCCCGAAGTTTTCTTGGTTTAGACCCTCGCGGAGGGCAGTTTCTTAAAAAAAAAACGAAATTTTCAAATTAAAGTCAACCTTAAGCTCCAAAAAATTTTCATACTTTTATTTCAATAAAACCCCATTTTTCAGGTTTTCTTGAATAAATCTTAAAATTTTGATTCTCCCACCCGACAAACTGTTTCTTGTGGCAAACTTGCTTTTATTAGAGCTTTGGATTGCTACCTCAAAACCTTCCCAGTAGGGCAAACCTTGTCATTTTTTCCCCATATGTTGTTATATTACCCAACATTTTCCCAGTGTTGCACTTCTAGGTACTCAAAAAGTGCATCCAACCGATGCTCTGAAGAATGATGTGCATTATATGTACACTCCCGTAACAGCTCTTTGTAGACTGGGAGCTATACGATAATGTCGGGCCTCCCAGCCACTTTTAAGAAATTTTATGTATGATTTTATGCTACTTTTCGGGTGGTTTTAATGCTTTTTTCAAGCCACTGTCTGTGAGTTTTAAGACTATTTTATGCCATCATCTATGATAATTACATTTTAGGTTGTCAACCACCTTCCATAACCTGTCCCACAGGGGCGGGTATAGGGTCTTCTTTGACCGGGGTCCAACATGAAAAGTGAACATCCCAAAATGTTTTAATTCTCGTACACGATGCCGATTTTATAGTTTATAACATATTGGCAAAAAGTGAATGCACCAATCAGAAACATCTAAACAAGAGTACCATACTCTCTCTCTCTCTCTCTCTCTCCTTTCGTAAACGATCGACAACCGTTTGAATGTTACTCAAAGCACACTGAGAGCACTGCACTTCCAGAGACCTGACCATTTCGAAATGCATGGCGGGGGTGGAGGGGGAAATCTAGTCTCTTACTTAAGATAGCTGGAAATTGGGCGGATCCTTCCTTTGTCAGCCGGTGCAGGGTTGCCGCATTGGATAATGTTTTAATGAAAGGGTCTCATTCATGTAATGTGGCTTAAGGTGAATATAGTATACCATGTTTGACAAAGCTTTGCACTGGTTATGTTATGAATCATTATCAATTATCAAGGAATGTTTCCTTTTTTGACTGGGTGGAAAAGTTTCCTTTTTTGACTGGGTGGAAGGGAAGGGGATATCGTCTAACGGGAAGGGGGTCACTATGCTCTCAGAGAAATTTTTGATCATGTAAGGTGGCTGAGATGCAATATTGAGTTACATTTGAGGAAGCTTTTATTTCACGATATACCGGTATAGTGATTTATTCCTTCCTTCGGCTGGATGTAAGAAAAAGAGATGTCTTCTGAGGGTACGGTCTTCCCTTTGAAAATTTTGTATCATGCAAATTGGCTTAAATGCAAATTGGTGCTACCTGTTACTGTCGTAACTTCTTTTTGGAGAATGGTGGGGGTGGGGGTAAACACAGTCACCAAATAAGAGGAGCACCACCATTATTCCGCCGCGCATAGCAAACCAATGAAATTTGTTCTAAATATTTCTCCAAGTCGGACTGATATGCAGGGAGTTGCTCTTCACTGGCTTTGTGACTTGCATCTACACATTTTGATACAACATTATTCAGAATATAAATAAAGATAATAATAAAGTTAATTTATATATCGATTTACAAATGCCATTTCAAACCGGTTTACACAGGTAAAACAAGAAATATGATCACCATTATCATCTAGATAGACGTTGTTAGCTGAAGGCCATTTCGTCCCTAATAGTTAAATGTCATGTCCGCCTTGATAAAACATGAAATTAAACCAAATGAAATCACTAAAGAAGATAACAGAAACAGTACAAGAAGGCAAAAGACTTAAACCTTAAATCACTAAATTACAGGCTGAAAATTGAAAACATACAAATGCGTAGAATGAACATTTAAAAACGTTCCTGAAAGATGAGTTTAAAAACTTACCCCAGAAAAGCTACAATTGACTAACTGTATAGTCGCAAAAATCATGTTGCAGGAGAAACAGAGTTCTGCTTTATTCATCGTTTTATATCAAAGAAACATGGTTTAACAAGAAATTGTCCAATTTTTACATCCTTCGATAGCATAAAGGAAGTTCAACACATGTCAAATGTGAAATGATTAGTGTTAAATAGCCAGAATTTTTTGGCAGGGTGGGAGCACCGGCGGGCATGGGCGTATGAAGCTGGGGGCTGGGTGGTATGAAGTGGGGCCCTGGGGTGGGGAACTCCCTAAGTACACTGTAAAACCCAATTTGTTGGGAAAACTTCATAGAATTGAGGTAACTTACTGCGTGGAGCTTTTTAAGTTCAGTCAACTGAGTTTCTCTAATTATGCATCTCATTGTAAGGAGAAGGTTCAAGCAGCAAGTTACCTCAATTCTATTACGTTTTCCGGACAAAACTGGGTTTTACAGGGTATATTATTCAAGTAGTCATGATTTCAATTTATTTTCAGGCTCGTATACAGCTCCTTCAATGGGGGTGGGGGATCTAGTTTGTCATGAAGAAGAATGACAAAATGTAACACTGTCTTATAGGGGCACCGTCATCAGTTGGCACGTAGAGTACTAAGAATTTTTTTTGCTAAAAGTGTCTCCTAAAACCATTGCCTCGAACATAAGTTGTAAGGTGCGCAGTGACATACATGTGTTCAGTTTTATTTTCATGTTTCAAAAATTGTAACTTACCAAAGAGGGTGAATAAGGCAACGTTTATTTGATAAAATCACTGAAGTCTTAACAACTGATGATCGCCAAAGTCGCCTTTAAGCCATACGTGCCTGCAGTGTGTGTGTGTGTGTGTATGTGTGTGTGTATGGACCCAACATTTCGGACAAGGTGAGGACATTTTCTATTCAAGATGAGGTCCTCAAGTGTCAGAACAATAGATTTCAGAGGTCCTCAGGTGTAGAACAATAGACAGTCTATTGTTAAGGTTAGGGTTAAGGAAGCAAACACAATGGAAAGAACAAAGAGGTCCTCACCTTCATAAAAAAAAACCTGTATGTGTGTGTGTACGTGTGTAAAGATTAATATAAAATGCGAGAATATTTTAATTCGAAGCTGTATCGTATCGGAGTTTGATCAAACATGACTTCTGACGTCACACCCAGTCAGTGTTAAATTTAATAAAGTAGGAGCAGTGTATAGAAGAACTCAGAGGGGCAAAAGTCGTGTTTAGCAAGAATTTTTAGGCACACACAAGGCTATAGCAGGCAGCCATATGGTAAGCCTACTCGGGCACGTACGGTGGCGACAATTTATGCACAGGGTGTTAGTACAATATGCTCTCAATATGGTGAGGATGCATTTACGGTATGAATATTTTAGAGCTTTGTTACATAAAAACTGGTAGTAAATTTTAAAGAAAAATAAAACATTGCCCTTCATTGTGAAGCCATGATATCACACCTGCTTGCTACAAGTTCACTTTTGGTAGAAAATGTGTCAACTTCAATTGCTAATATCTTGAGAACCGAACATAAGAAATGAATGAAAATTTCAGAGAATGCTTAGAGTATGTTCTTCTTTAATATTATCAAACATAAATTAGGGTCTAGACTATTAGTCGATTGCGCAATAATTTGTGGTATCCTTCTTAGTTGTACAACTCACATTACCTGTCATTTTTTGTTCCCTTGAATAACATTTTGGGTGGAAAGGTCTTATAAAGCTAAGTCACCCTATAGCAGTAAGGCAGTTTTCACACTTCGGCACAAGGTACAGTGGCTTTCGTAAAACAAAACAAAGGAAAACAATATATGTATAGCAGGGTTGGCGCTAGCTCAGAAATTCTAAGAGGGATTTTCCCTCATTAGCTCCATAAGAAAAGAGGGATCTCAGATTTTTGAGAGGGATCATTCGGGAACAGAGTGACGAATTTCCAATTTTGTTTGGGCGAATTTCCCTCTTGATCTTTGTGTAGTTTGCGGGAATCCATTTGCCGATGTGCGATGATTCTCTCAATTGCCCTGCCTAGTGTCAACCCTGATGAGTGGTACAAGTACAAGAATGACCGCATCACAAGTTATTGCGCAATCTACAATTTTTAGATTGAGTGAATAAGCTTCAACAATTTCTGTCTCAGCTCAAGAATGTGTTGTAAGAGAGAAGTTGGACCATTTGGATGCGTTTTTCAGGCTTCATGTCATAAAATTTTGAAATTTTAGACTTTAGGTACACTTCAAAGCAGTTTTACTCGGATATCACTTGTCCAGATTAGCACTAGGTACAGTATCTGTCAACAAAAATCTGTAACAGGTAAATAGCCTAAACGTACCAGTGGCGTAGCCGGGTGGGCATGGGGGAGATTGCTCCCACAGAAATTTTTTGGAACGTGAAAAGTGAAAAATGAAGGAGAGCAAAAAAAAAAAAAAAAGAACGGCAAGAGGAGGGAGGGATTCAGGGGGTGGCGCCAGAGGGGAGGGGAAGGTCATAGTCCCCTCGGGGAAGGCTACCCCCGTCGGGGAGGGCTGCACCGTAGGGGAAGGCTGTCCCCGTCGGGGAATTTTTACAGTTTTGTCGAGGGGGGGGGGGGTCTTAGTCGATACGATAAAGTATGCAGTCCCTGACGGCGACTAGTCTCTCCGACGGTTAACCTGTTTTTTGCTCTCAAGAGGACAATTTCTCTAATAAGAACCCATAATTTTCGGCGCACTACGCGAGCTATCGATTCACTCTAGTTTCTTCAATACCACACAACTAGAGAGCATAAGTCCTGTCAACCTTACCAAGTAACAGGTAGGTAGAGTACACAGGTTATGTAGAGGTCGTAAATTTCATCCCATATCACAACGCCTAGTTGCTGTTCTCTTTTGTGTGTCATGCGGTAGATCAGTTGGTGAGCGACTCATGGAGCAAAGTTTGGCTATTTCATCGGGTACTCCAATGTATGTTATGTTATATGTAGCTCTTAATGATTACACAAGCTATGATTTTTGTGTAAGCCTACCAATAATTTTTGCGCGCTTCCCGCGCTTTGCAATTTCACGATTCAGACTCAAAAGAACAGTACCAGTGCGCAACTCGGCTTTTGAAGTATTAAGTGATATTGTGCAAAATATGCCCTGCAATGGCATGGGATAGTTAGGCTCCTTCATATCCCTTTCTCATCACCCCCTCGACATATAGGGGCTGTAGGAACTTCGGGTCGCTGGCATGGCCCGCCCCCTGTCGGGAAAATTCTGTCGCCTCCCATGTCGGTTTACTTATTTTGGCTTTCAAAAGGGTTATTTCAGCGATAAAACCCAAAATTTTCGGTACGCTTTGCCCACTCCTCTTCAGTTCCGTTACTTACAGCTAATAAAGTACAAACCCTTCCCATCTTTTCAAGTAACTTAATAAGTTGAATACATGGATTTATGTAAGTGTCGGGAATTTCATCTCATTTCGCTAAACTTAGTTAATGTTCTTTTGTGTCTGTCGTGCTGTACGGATAGTGACTCGAGGAGGGAAGTACAATTAAGTTGTGCCCGATAGGACCCAAATGCCCGGACAATTGACCGATATAAGTACAGATTTTTTTTAGTGTAGGCTTACCCGAAAAACTTTCGCGCTCTTGGCGCGCTTTTCCACAGTTAATGTTTCGGGAAAAACATTAAATCAGCGCGAAACTATTTTCCTCTAGCATATACAAATTTTATGCAATATATGCCTCTCAATGGCATGTTATAGTACACTGCAGGTTTTCTTCAAATCCCCCTCACCAATCGCTTGACGGCATCCTCAGCTAATGGGGCTTCGGGTCGCTAAACGCCCCCACCCCGTCGGAGAGTCTGGCCCCCGTATAGGGCAAATCCTGCCGCCGCTCCTGGAGGGATGAGAAAGTTTTCCTTCATACTATATGACTTGTATATGTGTTATGAAGCAATGGATTTGAAAATGGAAGCTGGATTTTTTGGAGTGCAGCAACTATTTTTGAGGGCGGCAAGTTTTACTCGGAGGGTGGGTCGCGGCTTTAAAACTCCCTGTAGAGAACACTGGGATCTAGTATAAAAAGGAACAAAATATAGTACCATTTTGCTTCAAAGCCCTTCGAGACAGCAAAAAAAAAATCAAAAGGGGAGGGGGACATCCCTCCCCTTATACCTTCCCTCAAGACGGCGGTCAAGAATGGGGACGATGGGTCGACTTTGCCCCCACACTAAAAAACTGGCTATGCCCCTGAAACTTACTGTTTCTCATAGGGGAGAGGCTTTCCTCCCTTGTCCAAAGTGGCGTCGCCGTTGGCTCACGAGCGGTCTTATGACGGTCAAATGGCCTGTAAAGAGCAAAAGGTTCGGGTATAACGATTCAGTGATTTAAAATGAACACAACAAACATTCAATCAAATTTGTTAGTGAGACTTTTGAGTACACTAGGTGGCCTATCTATAAACGGGGATGAATTTTCATTCCCCTTTGAAAATCTTTGTTTCGGAACGACGGTACTGAGATCCAAAACAGCTATATCATTAAATTCGTTTTCAAGTGTCTCCATGCTCAAAAATTTTGTTAAATTAAGAAACTTAATCCAGAAAACCAATATTTTATGGTTTCTTGGCAAAGTTGAAACATATTGTGCCATCATGAAGTAGGGCTATAGGTCTAAAGAAAAAAAAATATATTTCAAGGTGGAGCTCATTTTATACAAATGGATCGACCCTCTTTGCTGTTTCTTGTGCCTTTTACTTCGCCCTAATGGAGTAGCGATTGGCTGATATGGTACCATTTATTTTTGAAGATAGTCAGCTCATGACAGACTGCCTATAACATGGTTTTTTGAAAGCTTTTGAAAAAAAATATATATTTGCAATCACTGTTATACATAATAATAACCATAATCTTACTGAACCACCCGGAGCTGACCATGGATATTTCCGAGTAGGGGGGGGGTCGTTCGAACCTTCCTGAAAACTGACTTGACTTCTCCCCCCCCCCCCAGCAAGACTTCCTAGAGCGCCTCCCATATTTCCGTGACATGTTTGAAAATTTCAGGGGCTGCGATCCCACACCCCAGTAGTGAATCCCCTCTTAGGAGGTTGTTAGAATGGGATTAAGCTACAGATCTCCCTGGAGTTGGAATTCGGTGGTTTCTTGTCCAGCATAAAACTCTAGTCCATTCAGCAGGTTTGTTGAAGTACGTTGCAATTTCCATTCCAAAGAAAGATATAAATACTATATAAGAAGTAATTAAATCAATGAAGAGTTTTATCCACAATGACGGTGATAAATGATATCATTAACAGCTTAACAAAATACGAATTTGCTTAGCTAATCTAAGATATGCAGTAGGGTAATTCGAATTACAATGCAAAGTCGTGCTCGTATAAAAGCCTTTAGGAAAGTGGCTAAAGACTGGGGATACACTCACTTCCGTAGGATGGGGACATCAAATGGTGGTCCCCGGGAGCAGGATTGGGAGCGATTAGTACACGCCTACCTCGTTAAGCAAGGTAAGTCTTGCCTCGAGTCGCTAAAATGAGTGTAGTAGTTGACTTGGTTACAACTCTGGTAGTTCTTTCTTTGCTGTCGGTAGACATGACACACGGACAGAACAGACAATTGCAAATAATTGTACCACTAACGTTTGGAATGTACTATAAAGGTAAATTTTCAAATTTTTTCAAAAATGCAAGTTTAAGGTGAGCTAGTTTCGTCTTTCTCATTATAACGACCTGAAGGGTAGCTTGAGTGCGGTCAGGACAGTAGCCCATGGGGGGGGAGTTAGGCAATTGTCCCTGAGATTTCCAAACCCTAACTGAAAAAATGGCCTACTTGAAAAGAAAAAAAAATACTGAAAATACTAAAAAACCCATCCTCCTGATTATGTTTTTAAGATTCTCAGGACCTAGAAAATCGCATAGATAGGTTTCCCTTTTCCACTTGAACTTTCCCGGGGAGTTCCCCGGATCCCCACCACAGACAGGTTCTTATGAGGGTGTTTTAGATGCAACTTGGAAAGTCCAGAAGGCTTCATTTATTTTACACCAATCTGGGAGGCATTTTTGACAAAAATAGATCTACGCAACACACAAGCCGAGGGTGGCCCTAAAAGTGGCACCATTTTGAATCTTAGGCATCTTTCATACACAACTTATCAACTTCCTAAGAGTAGGTGGGCTATCCTTGCCCTTAAACAGCACCCCTCGTACAAAAACCAAATAATAAAATAGGCCCTTAACAATACGAATATCTAAACACATAATCAGTTTAAGGATTTGTCAAAGACATCAGGCTCCGGCCCTGGTTTACGGAGGCAGAATTAAGTCTTTCAATGCGGCATGCGACCAAATGCCATTCTTCTTCCACCCACTCACAATGCAATCCCCTTGCAGTATCAAAAGAGAGGCCGTCCATTAGTAGGTATTGAAATACAAACTAGTCTCTGGGTGGACTTTTGTGATTTCTGTAGTGCGCAGTTAAGGCTAAAAGGTAATCGGAAGATAGTAAAAATTGGACTTACAGTGCTGTATTCTTGATTCGACAATTTCTTAAATATCTGATAGCTTCCAGGAGCTTTTGTCCCTTGGTTCCCCACTGGAAAGTTGTCCCAGGATCCCAGTGGCGTAGCCAGTGGGGGCAAGGGAAGAGTGCCCCCCGAAAAAAATCGAGAGGGAAAATCGGGAAGAAGAAAGAGAAAAAGAGGGAAAGGAAGAAGGTGGGAAAGAGGAAAATGAGAAAGAAGAGAAGGAAAAAAGTAGGAATAGAAAAGGGGAAGCAAAATAAATACACCTGAGGCAGCCACTTCTAGTACCGGGCCTCTTCCGAATACGCCCATTGTCGCCGGCACGGGGGCATGGGGGCATGGGGGAACTCCCCCAATCAGGGGCGTAGCGAAGGTGTAATCTTTTGGGGGTGTGGAGATTATGTTTTCCCGACAGATATGGTGATGCGTAATACGAGCGCAAAGAGCGAGCTTAAGGGGGTGGGGTCCAGGGGCTCGCCTTAGAGCTCTTGGTGAGTCCAGGGGGAAAAGCCCCGGTGGGGACCCAGGGGGGGAAGTCCCCGGAAGCTCTGAGGTCTTAGCATATTTCTGGGGTAAGAAATTAAGTCCCAGGAAAGGTATATTTTGGTTCATGATACATTAATCAATGCAAAGATTCCTGATAATTTGTGTTAGGCTATTCCTCCCGTCATGCCACTATACTTTAGGAGCTGAACCTGACGTTCGGAATTTGAACACTATGCGTTCAGCAGTTGAACACTATGCGTTCAGCAGTTGAACACTAGACTCGTCAGGCGTTCAAATACGGTAAGTGTCCAAAATAGGTGAGTATGCTTTCGGACGCCAGGATGCATTTCAGTAGCGTACCCAGGATTTCTCTCAAGGGGGCCATGAAGTATGTCGTGTGATCGCCCGCCTGGGTGGAGTTTAAGGGGAGGAGTTCCTAATGCCCTAATGAGGACCCAAAAATCTTGGTGACAAATACTTTACTACATAAGTCTACTTTCTGAACTTCGAGATGAAAGTAGGGTAGTGGGGCTCGGAGGTTAAAGTAAAGACTTGTGAATTAGGAAGTCCTGTCGCAATTAAAGCAGATAAATATTTTACATGCTGGCAACAAGAAACTGGCAAAATTACTCAGGTGGGGCTGATTCTGTCAAAATTTACACCCGCGTAGAATTTGCTTGTCAGATTTTTTTGCGCGACATTTGTCGCCGTTAATGCGACATTGTCGCACAAATAGGGCTGGCTAAAACACTGGTCATATGACCCGAAATCGTGCGCCTATACGGAAGCCTTAAATTCCCTTTCTTTCCCCGATTTGCCGACGGATTCGATCACTCCCCCAATAACACCGACGGCCGTTGGTACGGCCGTCACATGCATGGTGAATTTGCCGACGGGCCTTCAACTTGAATGAGCCAATTCAGATGAAGAGCCGAAAATCGAAACAGCCGATAACAGACGTTCCCGTTCTCTCTTTCTCTCTCTTTTTTTCTTTCTCTTTTTTTATTCTCCGTCTTCCTTTTCACTCCCTTCCTTCCCCTTTCCTTCCCTTCTTCTCTCTTCTTTTTCTCCTCTCCTCTTTTCCTTCCCCTTTCCCCTTTTTGCTAACAAAAAAATTTCCGAAAATTTTAAAATGATCCCAAAAGGTGTTTAAGCTATAGATTTCTGAATAGGGTAGGGTGAGGTGTGTTTTAGACTAAGTGATAGATCTGCTGTAATTTTTTTTATCACAAATGGTTCTGCAACTATCAGAATTTTCTCAAATCCTTCATAAACAACAAAAATTTTCGCGCGATCCAAACCTTTCCTAAATATTGCTCTTATTATCAATATTTTCCGATAGCAACTCTCGGAGAAGTAGAGTAGCAAAAGTTGGAAGCTGTTTAAAAATTTCCAGGTAAAATACCGGTTTTTTATTTGGCTTATAGTTTTGTTGGGTAATTAAAAGTGTCTCGATGCAGAGCCTGAATGTAGGTTTGTCAAGGGAATCTTCTTAATGAAAAATTTCTGTGCGCTTCGCGCGCATTCGTCGAGGTCGGCACTCCACCTAATGGCCATTGTTAAGGAATTCATACGTGGATCTAGCCTTAGATACCCTTTTATAACGCACAATGAAGCAAAGGAGAATTTCTTTAAGTCCAAGCATGTTTTTGTGAACTCCACGCACTTATTTTTGCGTAAAAACTCCCCCCCCCTCCAAATAGGAGGCAGTAAAGTAGCCAAAGGGGGCTTCAGGTTTGTCGACAACGTACTCTTCTCTTAGACAACATACTCTCCTCTCCTACCTAACCAAAAATTAGAATTCACCAAATTTCGACACTTCTCAGTTCCAAAAATATCCCAAAGATAGCACCATTTTGCATCTAAGCAACCTTAAATAAACAAAAAAATTCTCAAAGGGGAGGGGGACACCCCTTCCCTTAGACCCTTCCCCAGGACGGCACCTTTATGTAGTGACAAGGATAGGATTCCCCACAGCTGTATACAATCGCAGGGCGCTTGAAGAACAATTTAGACACTCTTGGGGGACTCAGGTGGCATTACGACGTCATCTGTGGAGCCCACAATCACCAGATCCTGGCGGCGCCACTGAATACGCAAACAGTGCGAGCCCCAAACTGGGGTTCCGGGAAGTCTGGGACGAAATGTCAAAATCGGGAAGAAAATTGTCCTTGCCCCCCCCCCCGAACGGGAAAGCTGGCTACGCCACTGCAGGATTCCCCATTAGAAAGAGGGGGCGCTCCACACTTCAACATGTGTTTTGCTTTCATCGTTTCATGCATAGCAGTGTTATGTTATAGACGGGGGGGGGGGGGCGTTTGTCATGTCCAATTCCGACGGTGAAAGGGAACGTTGAGCTGAAAAAGGTTGGGAACCACTAGTAACATAACATAACATAACATAACATAACAAATTTAAGGGCAAAGGAGGGCAAAAGCCCCATAAGATGCCCTGCAAT
>WURT03004727.1:4913-15236 GCA_009936505.3 Holothuria glaberrima
TAGGGGCGGCTCCAGGATATTTTGATAGGGGGAAAGAATGGGGTGAGAGTTCGCTGTCCTGGGGAGGGGTTTAAGGGGAGGCGTTGTCCTTCTCCCCTTTGAATAATTTTTGGTAATTTAAGGTTGTTTAGATGCAAAATGGTGCCGTCTTTGGCATATTTTTTAAGTCATATATATATGGCTGGAAAATTTTCATAATTTAGTGAATTCTAATTTTTGTTGGGTGAAAGAGAAGAGAAGCCTTAGTTGTGTAAGAGAAGGGTATGTTGTCAGCAAACCTCCTGAAGCTCCCCTTTTGGATACGTTGCTGCCTTATATTCGGGGAAAAGATTTAACCCAAAAATACGTGCGTTGAGTCCACAGAAACATTCTTGAACTATTAAGAAAATTTTCCTTGCTTAATTTGTGCATTATAAAAGGGTATCTAAAGGCTGCATACACCGGAATATGGCCTCCTGGAAGCTCTGGATTAATTATATGGATCAGATATAGTCCACCCCTCCTATTTTTTCTTCTTTCTCTTTCGCTTCATTCTTTCTTCTGTTTCGTTTTCTCCGTTTCTTATTTTCCCCCTTTTTTCTTCTCTTTTCCTTTGCTTGTAATGTGGTAGGGGTTGGTCTCCCCTTGCCTCACCCTGTGGCGCAGCCCTTATTTGTGACTGTACATGTGGTGGATATGCCAATAGGTGCTGTTTATTAATCACTTGGGCTCTGGGACGGATACAAAGGGGATGACGAGGGCAGAGGCGTAGGAAGCAGGGGGCATAAGTCCCCCAGTCAGAAATGTGGCAGGCTGAAGATTGCTTTTGCCCCTTCAATCCAAGGACGAAAATCCCTATTTGTTTCCTCTGTAAATGTCAAACATATGCAGTAATTTACCTTACAATTTATCCAATATTTTGCAGCAAAATGCGCCTGAGAACCCTCAAACATTCAAAAATTTTCCTCTCCCCTGGAGATCTACGAGAACTGTCGAATGGCAAATTTTCTTTTAAACATTCGGCCATAAGTGTTCGTAAAGTTAAGGAGCTGTTGTCCCAGCACACCATTTACACTGGAGGATATTCACTGGCCTCAAAATAATGCAGTATGTCTTGGAAGGGCTTCCACTCAACTCTTGAAATATCATCATACAGGCATAGAGTGGCAGTAAATACACCATTAAAAATGCATTGGACATTCCTATTTGTTTTGCAGACGCCTCATTGTAAACCTGGAGCATGTTCCCCCTAGTCCGCAGTCTGCTGACCTAGTATATGGGGTCGCTTTGTGGGCTTCCCATACTAGGTCAGTAACATCGCTGTTCACAAAATTGGGGTTCTGCATCGTCAAAATATTTTGCTGGTATCGATCTTCATAAAATTCACAAATATTCCTAGGTTATTGACTTCTACGGGTCATTTATATATTTAAGATCCTTCTTGCTAAGAATAAGTGCACACAGGGTCCAAAAATTGTGATTTTCACAAATAATGCTCTTTTCCTTTTTTAGACGTTCTATCAAACTGCTTAAATCTTGTTACTAAGACGTTCACGCTATTGTGTGCTACATAGCATGCATTGCTATTCAATCGTGACATAGTCCATAGCTATGGTTACGTTCATACATGTGCATATGGATTAGGCCTATCAATACAACATGCCTTTGCAGTCTACAATCAAAACCTCCTGACGTTAGTCAGCTATTGTTACCAGGATAAGTCCATTGACCAGGCTTAGGCCTGTAGTGTGTCATGTATGGCATTGTCACTATTAGTATTGCTTCCCACCGCACTTGGACATGAACGCTGGGTACTTCCTTGGCAAAAACGTTGTCTGTATCGATGCAAAGATGTCTCATGAAACAATATTAAAAGTCACAGTAAATAACCCAACAAAGCCCCTTGCAATTTTTACGAAGTCTGCCCTTCTTCTGAAGTAGCAATGGGCAAAATTTCCCGCCGTTTGGCCGCTCAGTTGTTAACTTTCGGTCCACAGTGTAGCCTGCTGAGCGTAGGTTAGTTTCCTAAAGCCCTCACGTAAAAACTACGCGTTACTCATTAAGGAGAATAGACATAGTCGGTCACGCAAGCAACAATGTGGGTGAATAAGGCTAGTACTTGAACCATACAATTACATTCCCGCGGCACGTGGCCCTCCAGCGCGTTGCATTTTGTTACTGTGGGACGCTCCTTCCAGCTAAAGCTTAGGATTTCTATGATAAGGACTATGATCCTTTGCTTACTGTGTACTCTGATTACCGGCTAGGATCAGATCAACGTTTGATTGCGTGCACTGTTATCTCTTGTGAACCCATCTTTCTTTGACAGTTTTTTTTTTCTTTTTTGAGTAACTGGTAATCTCATTTCCTAACATAACTATGTTATATGACAGACAGGCTACATCGTATGGGAAGATCACAGTCGAGTGAGTATAATGACCTGTTCCGAGAAAAATTAACATAAAGGAACACATTTTCCTTTGTCGTTATCCTGTCTAATCTCTGAACTAAGGAAATGTAGGAATCACAGGAAAAGTTGATGAGCAAATTCTTCTATAATTTCGCTATCGGAAGCTCTTGTCAGTCTTTGTTGCCAATCTGTTATCTTTTTTTCAATCTTCACTATCGGGTCATATTGGAATCCGATTCCCAGGTAAGCATTTACAGGGTCTCATCCGATATTGAGATTAGTGCGGTTTGAATTATATCCTTTCTATTTCGAAATAGTTTACATACATCCTTACGTAGGCTACTAAAGTTAAAAGACAAAAAGAGGGAAACTTCTGGCTGATACTCACTGCTGGATGGTAGAAGCATAAAGTTGATTACCAGGCAAACAGCTGTTATAGAAGCAAAGGTAAGGAACGGAAGTTCATATCCACCAAACTAAAGAAAAGAGAGAGAAAATAACAACCTCTTGAAATTGTTAAATAATAGTAGACCAAACAAAGTGTAAACCTCTACCAAACTAAATGTATAAATCCATCAAATTAATTTAAAGAGCAGAACATAGATGCACGGGACATTTTCTTTTAAGGTGGCTAAGCCGGTTTTGCTTGGGAAAAACCTCAATGTATTAGTCATGAAAATTGCCCGAGGTTTCGCAAATGTCTGTCCGAGAAATGTTTTTTTTTTCAAACTGTGAGACTTGTTCACTCAAAACTTTCAAATATTCAAATGATGCAACGTCCGTTACTCTTGTAATGCATAATATTTTGAGAAGATGACGCTATTGATAGAGTTTATTGGTGATGCTGAACGGTTTAATAATGATTAAAGGCAGTTCCTTTGTGGTCATGTCGGTGCATTTTAAACGCAGCATTTCCCTTTAAGTAAAGCGAGAACTTGTCGCTTATGATTACAACTCTCTGCTTAGAGTGATGCTTGAAATGTTGCAAACTTGTATGAATTTCTCATCTATATAAAAACGTTGACAAAAATAGCTAGAGAACTGGGACCAATTTTGATGGGTAAAGGAATTCATTTTTAAATTAACAAGTACCGAAACAAAAGAATGAATTGTATACCGGAAACGTCTGTCGATATTCACGTTGGTTTACATTGATTTTTATTAGCAGTAGAAAAAGCGATTATAATAGAAAATTCTGTACTAGAACAGGTGACCCAATTATACCTGCATAAAGGTGCGTTCACACCAAAACCGAAAGCTGCTGCGTTTTGCGGACGAGGAGCGGAATTTTTTTCCGAAACATACAGGGGCAATTTTATTCCAATGAAGATTTAGAAAACGCCCCATTCGTTCTGAGAAAACAAATTTACAACCACTTTTTAGTTATTAAGTATACAAAGTCAGTCAGTTTGTTATGGGGGAAGAAACTATTTAGCTTTAAGTTGTTTTCCGAATTTTTAAAAGGGTCACTTTAGCCTACCCGAAGTTGATTGACCTCTTGCTTAAAAGTGGCGGAGTACACTTCATCCCTGGTATCTCACCTCATAGAGAAATCCTCCCATCGGCTGGCCAATCAAACACGCCACACCAGAAAAGGTCTCCACCATTCCCTGTAACGAAAATTAAGGTACATGGATATAAATTGCTACAAATGCATCGGTACATTTAAATCATGTGCACCTAACTTCACTGCTGAAGAAACAACTGTAGTACTCAAATACTTTTACCGAATATATGCATACACACACATGAATATAACAACTCAGGGAGACAATTTTCTTTGTTATTTTAGAGAGTATACTAATGTTGTAGGTACTATTTCTAGACACACACGCACACACACACACACACACATATATATATATATATTTATATATATATATATATATATGAGCTGACTCGAAGAATATGATTGTCATTAGTTCTAAGGGGATTTTTTTTTCACAAGAACACACAACGTACTCTATCTTCAGAATACTGGGCAAGATTCTCGCCCCTCCCAAAGCGTATTTGTACTTAAAATTGTGACATGATTTTTAGGAAAAGTGTTTAGTTTAGTTTGAAGTAGCTTACAAAAGACACACATGATTTTTTAACACCTCTGCCTATAGAACTTTCGTTTTGTGCTCCTGCATGTGTAAACGATAGATAATTAGATAATCTCCAACCGCTTCGAGATATTGAATGTTTGGTGAAAACTAATAGGTTTATAAACAATGAAAACCCATCTCAGAAATCCCACAAGTTGTCAAATTTCTATACCTTATGCTGTTCAATTACTATGTTGCTGCAATCGGTCACTGTTTTTCGATTTTTTTTTTTTTTTGTGAAATTTTAACGGAAACTCCTGCAAAGTTTTCCATTACAAAGGAGAGGAAAGTTGCCAAATGATCCTCTTCTGTTGATTTTTGCTTTAACAGATATTTTTTTACAAAAAAGTTCGGTATGGCTTTGCTTTTGTATTGCACATTCGTTCACGGAGTTGCTATTGCACCTCCGTGGTTCGATGTGATCGCAAACTGCACAAACTATATTTCCTACGCAAATATATAAGGCCACAATTGTTTCATAATTTGTCCGAAGTTGTACCTGCATAGCTGATGGAGATCCTTATGTACCAATAAGTATTTATCTGTAAGTAAAAGTGAACACCTCAAAAATCCATTCTCCAGTATACCCCCGGCCCCTGCCACCACCTCAGCTCTCCTTTCCGTTTACAATCATATGAATAATGTCTCAAAAACTGAAATTGGTTAACTCAGTACAGCCGTCCACGCAGATTAAATCTGTTACGTCGAGCGTTTCAGCCTATACACTATTTTCAGGCTTAGCCTACATTCTCGACACAGGTCGATCTTAGACATACTACTACCTCGGGATGGTGACTCAATGGTTCGATAAACGTACGGCCAGCTACGCAGGTAAAGTTCATGTAGGAAGGTAGCTGTTTTCGGCTTAAAATTTATTGTTTGCAGCTGTAATGTTCTTTCCTTCTGGGAAAAGCAATTATGACCGATTAAAATCGACACTAAATGTTATCGTTTGGACTGTTAACTTCCTTTGAGTTGAGGGTTCCTATTTCTTGTCGGATTGAAACATAGTTTGCGAAATGAAACCCCATTTTCGTATTTTAAGCTTTCGTTTTAAGAAATTTAATTAAAGAGACAATTTGTACATCCAGGATTTTTACCTCAAGTACATAATGTAAAATCTGCAGAGTCTTTTCAAATAATTCATTTTACTCTCTCTGTAATAAGATCACAACTTATTACTTTTCCATGAAACTGTTCACTCTTCCTTGACGTTACTCTCGTTGCCAAAGATTTGCAGAGTCTAATAAAAAGTGGTATAAAAAATTTCCCTTAAAGCAAGTTAAGCATATAATAAGTGCATTTTCATTTCATTCCTCCACTGAAGAATGATAATGAACCTATCGTGTGACTGGCATTGAAATCTGGCCTATATATATATATATATATACATACATATATATAGTCTTCGGCTTTACATAACGTGCTGTAATGTTACTTGCAAGGCAAAGTGCTCTCTAATCAAAGTCTTTGACGACGCTTACAATGTAGGACCATCATCTTCGTAAAGCACATTTATTTAGGACAGTGACTCCCCTTTTAGAACCCCGAAACAAGGAATTATCCCTAATAGTCAATCCCTTATCCTTTGCCAAGGAGATATATGTTTACACAACATATTTGTTTCATGGACAAAAAACTTCCCAAAAGCTTTCGGTCTAAAGTTGCATTTACAAAGGTCTGCCACCGCCATCTTTCCATTTCTAAACGTTCTCAGGCCCCTAGCTGCCTGCCTGCCTACTATGTGTATACTAACCAGGGACTCGGAGGCTAAATAGCCCCTCCCTTCGGGGCTCAGACCAGCTTTTGACTTCGGAAGTGGCATTTCGAGGGAAGTAGCCGAAGTAGTTAGAAAAGATGTTTTCTCTTGATCTCGTGATTTTCATAGAATGGTGAAAGAGTAAAGTCAGTCCACACAGACGTCTATAATTTTACATACAATTCGTTACTTTAACAAGTTTCACGTTTAGGTCATCGCTGTATGAATAATTTCGCGAAAAAATTATAAAGTCGCTACGCAGGCCAGAAATAACATTGGACTTTAAAATGTTTTTTTAAAATTATGAAAGCTATGTTCTACAGAATGGCCTACATTCTTCTGCAACTATATAAAGTTGACGATTGACGATTTCCTTCGTTATTGGGTTATAGAAGTTATGCTAATCTTAGCTGATCCTGCTACACATTACCGTCCAGTGCCCTTCGGTCTTTTACCACTATATAATAAAACGAAGACACATACCAAACAGTATTTACACTAGGCTTATAAACTAATACAAACTTCCTATCATCCGTGTGGGAAAGATCACCATGATCTCGCACATGTTCGCAAAGTGTCGAAGCTACGTCATTTTACCAACATTGTTGTTATTCTACCAATCACTCAACCTCGGGAAAATTGTGTTACCTCGTAAGTTTTTCCAGAAGTTTACAAGCGACTTACTGGTGTGAAGGTCAAGTCTGCGTATCAAGTCCAGGTTATCCGATAATAACGCTATTGCAGTCTTCGTTGACGTTAATGGCGTAAATATATTGTACTTTTATTCATCACGCTTGGAACATTTATCAGCATATCTAGTATTTTAAAGCCACTTGGTTCACACACCCGGTTCATCTAGGCAAAGTGTGAACGCTATGCCTCGAACACCATTTTGAAGGGCATTCAACGCTGTTACACTTCAATCAGTCAGACTGACATATTTTGTGTCATTAAATTCAAAATTTATGAACACGATCTTGACAAAGCAAAAAGTAACTAATTTCAGTTTTATAGTGTTTATATTGATGAGTAAGGATAAAGGAAACATCAGAGAAAAACCTTCATGGAATAGTAATTCTTGTTAAAAGTTTTGACAATGTGTTTATCTCGTTTCGTTATCAGCAGGTGGAACGAAGGGGAACATTCTATTTTTTCGCTTTTGTTTAAATGTCACTTTTCCAAAGTGAGAAGTCGCAAATCAATAGCGGTCATCGTGGATTTGCTTTAAAATAAGGGGAACAAAGGCCGTATCACTGTCACCAAAGCAGAGGGGGGGGGGGTAGAGCCCCCTGTCAAAATGTGGTGGGCGGAAGTCTGCTTCCGCCCTCTCAATGCAAGGATGAAAATCTCTTAATTGTCCCCTTCCGAATTTGTACCCTCTGTAAAAAAGTCAAAAATAGGTAGTAATTTTCCTTCAAATTTGCTCAAATATTGCACCAAATTGCATCTAAGGGACCTCAAATATTACAAAATTTTCCAAAGTTGAGGGGGAACCCCCATTCCCTAAGACCCCTCCCCCAGGACAGCGGTCTGAAACACGTGAAGCTCTCAGTCGATAACAGCTTCCTTCTAACAAGTTCTAACAACCGTATATGACCGTCTATTGTAGAGAGCATGGTGGCCTAATGGTTAAGGTAATGGACTTGTGATCTAAGGATTGCCGGTTCAAACCCCGCCTGGGTCATTGTGTTGTGTCCTTGGGCAAGATGCTTTATCTCGATTGCTTCTCTCCACCCAGGGGTTAAATGGGTACCTGTGAGGTGAATTGTCACTGGGAAGCGCCGTTAGAGCTGCTCCGCACTGGAGGAATTGTCTCTGGGATGATTTACCGATGACCAGGGGTAATAGAATGTAAAGCGCTTTGAGACTGACTTCGTTCAGTGTAAGCGCTATATAAAAACGTATCATTATTAGTTATTATTATTATTTGATCAACCCTTTTGCTGCCGTGTTAATCACGCACATAGCTCAAGAGTTGAACATTGTTCAACTTTCAAAGCTTTATAGCGCTATGCGATGATTTTGGGTCAAGCACGAATCAAGAATTTTGTCCAGGGTTGGAAAGACCCACCGGAACCAAAGACGAAGTACTCTCGGGTACATTCAAAATCTTTTCTTTACCTTTAAGTTACAACCCATTAGTTTACCCTTGCGTTGATTACCTGGTTGCTGGCTTGTGTGATTTGTATTATATAATGTCGTGAACTTTTAAAAACTTCTTTATTACAAATGCATCAGATATTTGGACTGTAAAACAGGATGCTGAAAAGCAATACATTTGCCATCATTTGTAACCATGACTCAAAATCATACTTTTTCAAGTTCATCATTAAGATGGTGGGGAATGGGATAATTTTGACAGCTAATTACCCTCACGAACTGAACAGAGGAAGTGCATAGAGCTTTACCAGAGAGTTTTTCTTAAACTTATCAAAACAAACTTGGATCTGTAGCCGTTATGGTAGCGGAGCCACAGATATTTTTCGAGATGAGATTAATATCGAAATCAACTTTTCGCCATATCCTAGGTAACCAACCATAATGATATCATGTTATACCGGATTACTTACCACCATTTTGCCGACATTCGTAGGGAACACCTGTGCCACTATGGCAAGGGCTGCCGTGTCGACTGCTGCACTCCCGACGGCCGCGACGCATTCGGTGGACAGCGCCGCCACAAAGAATATGGTTCTTGAGGGACTGTCTTTTACCACTCTAGAAGGAAATTAAAAAGAAAAAGTAAGATGAGGCACTGTCGAAACATAATAAAGATATAAAAAATATTAAAATATTCTGATAAATGTATTAACCATAGGTCAAAGAAGTTGGTCTTCAGACCACCGACCGGGGGATATGGGGTCTTAAGAACATTTCTGAATACTTGACCATTTTTAGATGTAATGTGATGCTATATGTTGTGTACCTTTTGAAGAACATTCATTGAAATGGTTTGATACATCCAGGCCCATAGCCAGACAGGGCATTGAAGGGGGGGGGGCGAAATGGCTTCCAGGGGGCGAAAAAATTTACAGGGGGCCAAATATATAGTATTGAGTCAATGGCAACTTGAAAACTCTCTAGGGGCGAAAACGAAAAAAATTCAAGGGGGCTTCGCCCCCCATGTCTCCCGTTGATTACGGGCTTGGATACATCATTAGAGAAAGTTTGATACATTTCACGACAAAGGAAACACGTAGATGATTCTCGTCCCTGAAAAGGTAAGGGGTAGCATGCTCTAACTCTCCTGTTGGTTAATGGAGAAACTAAATCCCAACACCTCCACGGCCTACGTCGATAGGGTATTTACCGTAGCCTCTACTGAACGAAATCAAAACTAAAGGTAGATGACTCTTCTGTTGCTCTTTTATTACACTTATTTCCATATGTATGATACTCACAAAGATGCATGTCCCTATATCAAAACTATCATCGAAGCTCATTTGAATACCCATCTAGACATACGTTAACAACTGACTAAATGGATCTGAATGGCTGACTTGACTCACTCAAATTTAAGACTACACACAATGGAATTATAAATCCCCTTCCTCCTGACTGAAATGCTAATGTCCCTGGCCTCCTCGGCGAGCCAGAACAAATTTGAAGTACGATGCTTTCAATTATTCTAGTTTTAATTAAGGAATACTTTCTCACTTTCCTGAGCATTCAAAAGCCAGGTTGGCGTTACCACTTATCCGAAATGCTTCAAACTTACAATACTTTTGAAAAACACCTGCTGCGACAGTTATCAGCGCACATGCAGTCAAACAAACTTAAATGCAGTAACTTGATTATGAAAAGTGTGTCTTTTTTTCAATCGCGTGTCATTTTTCTTCTTTTTTATTGTTCTATTTTTTATTACTTTATTTTGGGAATGAATAATCTATGCAATGTATCTTTCGTTTTCTCGTACCTATATGCAACAAATAGGTTTATTTGTGTGTTGCGAAACATTAGGAAAGAGACATGAGTGAAGAATATTTAACTTCATGGATTCAACTAAATCGTGCTTTCAAAATAAGGTCGGGTGACGGCATATACGCCCATATTACTATCCCAAGTCTTAAATGGTTTCGAACGGT
>WURT03004738.1:0-16807 GCA_009936505.3 Holothuria glaberrima
AGTGAAACACCCCAGTATACAGAAGAGAAAGTGGGAACGGGCATGTCACTGGTATATCCTCTAGGATTCCTCTGACAACCTCCGATGGATAGAACCTTAATTTTCCTCAATTATCATTTCAAAATGTATCAAATGATTTAAACATGCGTCAGTGGTTCAAAAATTATGTGACAAGACACCGTGTTGGGGGATCAAACAAAATCTTAGTTTGGCAAATCAAAATAAAACTCATAAGCTTGTCGAATTATTGGTGCAGCTTGAAATAACCAATATTTATCCTATTGCTATGTTACGTGTGATACCAACATATGCATATGCGTGTCAAGCCCATGACGTGTTTTGCACCCATTCACTGGTATAATATCAAACGCTGAATAAAACTTCAGCAAATTTTGCTGTAGCAAGTTGTTCACAACTAGCCCTTTGATCCCTGTTTCGTAAAGGGTGCTTTTCGGTAGCGGTTGTTGTACATCATTGTTCATTTTCAGTGGCGACGCCAGGATTTGGTAACTGGGGACACCACAGAAGATGTCGTAATGGTACCTCAGTTAAGCCACTATATCTGAGCAAATTGCACCTTTTTATGCACCCCTGTATATATTTACAGCAGTGGAATCCTTCGTATGGCGCTACATAAAGGTGTTGCCCAGGAGGAGAGGTATAAGAGGAGGGGTGTCCTCCTCTCCTTTAAAAATTGTTTGTTAATTTAGGGTTGCTTAGATGCAAAATGTTGGAATCTTTGGGACATTTTTGGAACTGATTATATATGGCTGGAAAAGCCCATAATTTTGTGAATTCTTATTTTGGTGTGAGTTTAAAGAGGAAAGTGTATTGTCTAAGAGAAGGACACCTTATCAACAAACCTGAATCCTCCTTTTGGCTACTTTACTGCCTTCTATTCGGGGAGGTTTTCAAGCAGAAGTACGTGCGTTGATTCCACAGAAACATTCGTGGACTATAACGAATGTTTTCCTCCACTGTGCATTATAAAAGAGCATTTAAGGCTTGCAGATACCTATATATGACCTAATGGAAGCTCTGGTTGAATTATATTTAATGGGGCAATGACATAATGCTTATTACCTGACTTACAAATGATACTATAAAGTATGACATCGAACACTTTCAACTATCTTTTTTTCTTAATTTTTAAGCAAAAATCCAGACGAACAGCTTCCAGCTGTGGTAAATGGAAAGAAGTGAGAATATAGGTGCAGTGAGGTGATATGTTATAGCAAAACTTCTAACAAGCTCGTCAGAGTAAGTTTTCGTCGTAAGTGTATTATCAATATTTTCAGTCACCATCTACACCAATAAGCGCTCGGTAAAAAGTTTTAAGAAATGTGTAACGGCAAATACGTACTCACAACCTTTCCTTATTATGCTGAATATTAGATTGAAAGATGTTTTATTGGTGCAAGGCCCCTCCAGAGGTTGAAGCTGTATCTTTTTTAAAGTATCGCGATTAAAATAGTAACATGTACGATTACCTTAATAGTGGTCATGAGTGGAGTACAAACCGTGGGGAATGCGCGCGAAGCGCAGGAAAGTTTTCATTTAATATGATTTCAATGACAAAGCCTGTATTCACTGGGACTCTGCGTCGAGACACTTTCAATTCCCCCAAAAACTTCATGTTATTCAAAAAGCCTGTCTTTTCCCTGGTAATTCGTCACAGTGTTCACCTTTTGCTGCTGTGCTTTTCCTAAAGTAGCCATCGGAAGATATTAATTATAAGTCCAGCATTGAGGTAAGGTTTAAAGCGCGGGGAGCGAGCAAAAAATTGATATTTTGCAGATAATTTGCGAAAATTCTAATAGTTTGAGAAATATTTGTAGTAGAAAATGATACCAATTGATCCGTCACTCGGTCAAAAACACACCTCACCCTAACCCTAACAGAAATGTACAGCTAAAATGCCTTTTGAGATCATTTAAAAAAATCAGAAATCGATTAGGGCCACGCGCCCCGTTCCCCCAGTAGCAGCGCCACTGTCCATTTTATTGTGTTTACAACTTTCTCAAAGAGTAAAGGCAGAACTATGTGATAGCTGAATTGTTTCACTTGAGGAACACTATTTGTGTTTACTCTTTGGCTTAATGGGTATTTTACCTCGAAATAATGAACAACTTTGCATGCTTCTTTCTTTTAGTTTTCAGGGGTTACCACTCGATGTCTTAAATGACATGCTCTGTTTTTCATTAAACTGGATATGTCATGCTTTTTCAATTTGTGGACAGTGACTTCTTTTCATCAATAAGGGAACCTCATGACGTGAAATTTAATGATTGGACACCTTTTAATCTCCGTAGGTGCATTGAAAATCTCTAAGTAGTCGTGATAAGTATTTCGGACATTCCCGCTGTTTAAATCATGCTCCACAAAACAGTAATCCGGTAAAGTAAAGGAAGAGTAATCAAATTGAAGGTTAAGTATGAGATGTGTTCTTCGTTTAGCGGTGGTAAATATAGATACTATTTAAGGAAAAAAACTTTGATTTGATACCCTTTTTGTTGTCCTTAACAAGGAAACATACGGAGCTACTGTAATTTCGTGTAACTGTATGCAAAGAGAATGGGAAGTTTTTGACATTTTTGAAAGCTAAATTTTGAATGCAATATTTTCTTTGTGTTGGTCTTGGTAAATAATGTTATCACAATTGTCGAGAAAAAATGTTTTATCCGGTACTCACTGATACAAAACACGTTTTATCAATACTAACGAGGAAGCCTACTTGAAAGTTACCAGGATGGAAAGACATGATTTCAGTGCTATTGGTTAATAGGGTATTGTAGTAAAACAGGAGTGTTCCTTCTTAATCTTTCACTCTTTGAATGTACTTCTTGGCAAAATGCAGGGTAGAATAAAGTAATGTGGAAACTTTGGCTTGTGCGTTCTTTCACTTGCTTGTGAAATTTATCCGTCAGAAAAGCAATACATTTCTTCGATTCTTGTTATGGGGTTTAAAAGCTTTTTTTGATACCATGTATGACACTTTTTGTCTACAAACTTTGACGCACAAAGTCATTAGGCAGTTCGAAATCGTTTAACAACAAATTGCATTTGCAATAATCCCCTGAAAAACAAAGAACGGGAACATTACACCGCAACGACACAACTCAGATAATGAAGAAAGTTAAGTTAATATTATTTATTACATACTTGCAACAAGTAAATCGGATAGGCTTAATTCAGATTTACATTACGTTGGTAAAGGGTCATAAAAAACACATTGAATAAGAGCGCGTGGGAAGCTGATAGGGGTGGGGCCCATAACAAACATTTTTACCTTACAAAGATAAACGGAGGGGAAAAGGTGATGTTTATGGCATGAAATAATATAAAAATTCACTGAAGTTATTAGTAAAATTTACCTAGAAATGATATGTTGCTTAGAGTTTTGCAATAATTATTAAAGTGGGAAATCTACCTTATAGCTAACTTCTTATCTCAAGGCACCAGTACAAGAGAGTTATGTGTGCCCTGAAACAGTGTTTAACAGTAGGCAGCAATTATGACAGGCAGATTTCGTTGATGGTTGTTTTAAGAGAGGCAAAGTGAAAATAAATGGTAACTGCCCCTTCTGTGGTACTATAGTAAGTCAAACCTGAAAGTGTTAAGAAATAAAAACTGGCACGAATTTTATTACTACATTGTCAAACTTGTAAATGGCCTTCAATCTACATGTTGAATAAAGCGTCTGTGCCATGGCATGGAGAGACAATGACGTAGGGGGGGGGGGGTAACCGTCCACATACCTCCTAGTGGTAAATATGTAATGTTATAATTATATTGGTTAATTTGTGGTACGTATCTATGAGGTTTGAACTATTTATTCTAAGTTTATAAATCTGTAGTAAATATTACCCAAGGCTATATAAACAAGAGTGTCAACAGCTTTTTAAAAGTGGGGAAATGGGGCATGACCCTCAACACAAGTACAGCAAGCGTTAATCGAACAGCCGTAGAGAAAAGAAAATCTGGGTCTACTTCAGGGTACTGGACAGTTGAAGATCAGATGATCCGTGTTGTTTTCTGAGGCAATTTTAATCCCTTCAATGGTTGTTGCACCATTCCTGAACTGGTTTAAACGAATCCTCTATGTTGCGAGCAATGGAAATATGCATGGGTCTACTATTTTCGTTACGATTATTGAAATATTTTGGGACAATACCCACTCTTTCAAAAGTGGGATACATGTATTCATGTGTTCCCATCTGTTGACGCTCATGTGTGTAAAGATGATATTACACGAAATTACAACCTTGTGGGTAATTGCAACCGCTTTGAATTATAATACTTAGATCACAATCCAATATAAACTATGTACGAATATGATCTGTTCAGTTTGTCCAATATCCAGTTTTACAAGATTAAGTCCTTAGGAAGTGTTTTCATATGTATAATGTATGGTAGGTAAAAGAGCACCGCGGATACCAAGAATGTCAACGCCGTATTCGCAATTGATTGCAGAAGCAATCCCTGGTTTGGAATAAAACAATACAAAATCCACACGGTTTACAAAACGATCTATGTTGCAGTCGATTATATCTTGGAATATCACGTGACTTAGCTCCTTAAGTTCATGAGTTGTCCTTGTTTGCATTAAGCGGAAAACATATTGGCGTCATATGCTTTTTCTGATGGCAACATAATGCATCTTTTATCCTGAGTCATGGCAGTGATAATGATTTGGAGCCAAGATGAACTAGTTTTGTCCCCCGGAACTTCCATAGAGGTTTAACATGTGGATCAGATCAGGAGCCTTTAGAAGAACTTTGAAATTCAGCACGAGTCGCACGAAGTCCTATTCACAAGAGGCGTCAAAAGTTAAATCAAGTACAAATCAGTCGTGATGCACAGATTGCTCTCACAGTTGTAATGGATCCAACTACACATAGGATTTGCATCCACATGTCTCTTACCAACGAGTTTCTGATATTATGAAACTGAAGATCATTGTCTTTGGTGTTAAAATAAAACTATATTTGTTTGGATAGCGTGATATCATCTCAGTCAAATGAGAGCTTGCAGAAGTTAATAAGGTGTATCTGTCCGTAGTATCTAGGAGAGAAGATGTATTTAACCCCCTATTTGCCTCTGCAAGATAGAACAAAAAGACGAAAATTGTGTCCTTAGTAAAGCTATATAACGTTTGCAAGGTGGCAGGGGAGCAAAAAGGTAATGGATAAACTCATGTCAATAATTAAACACAAGTTACATTTGTAATGAAATTATTTCTAATTACGTAACTATCGGATAAAAAAGCCAGAAGTTTCCAGTATGTGCCACCAACGTATATTTGATCGTTACTTTTATATTCTAACAATAGTTTCACTCCAGAAGATTGGGTTTCACTCCAGAAGATTGGGTAAACCTTTCAACCGCTTCTCATCGTTTTTTAAACAGACTTATTTTCCAGATGTCAAGGCCTATCATATACCTTGCTTCATTTATAAAACATATTCCGAGAAATTTTATATAATGTAATTTAATTCACATGGATAATGTCATGTTTTGCATACAAAATAAATCCCAAAAGATACCCCAGAATCAAATGTATCCAATATGGTAAAGCTATGTCATACAAAGTTTAACAATCAAAATATTATATTTGGTTTTAAAAGTGCAATGACAGTATTATAACATACAATCTGTATACGTTGAAATGCAAACATAGTTAAAAAAATGTAGATGCTGTACATTTTGTGCTAACTTTTTATCACTATAAGATCACAACTTTAGGTGTAATAGTTTGGTACTTCTGAGGTTTTTTAGAGTCAAATTGAATGTTTGAATGTTAAAAATGGACATGCACTGATAAATCTGTGGTAATGTATGACATCATGACCCTTCGGGTGCCTTAAAGAGTCATAAAGTAGACATCATTTGCACTTTTTGTTTAACATGAACGAACTACAGGTTTTAACGTTGTGTCAGGCTCAAAATGACCTTATACGTTTTATTTCATTTGTCATGGAGAATGAATTTTCATAATTAGTACGAAGCTTTTTGTAAAATATTGACTCTTGATAATTTTCTCTGGTAACGCGGATATTCAGTCTCATTTGCTGCATTTGCAGGACAAAGAGGGCTAACCATTTGGTACAATGCAACTTTATAGAAAAGAACATAATTACCTGAATCACGTTAAGGGTTTGGTACAATATTGTTGAGCCTTGGGAATTCGTCGCTTCATATTTTAGTTTGTGTTGACCGGCATTACGGGAGTGGACTGGAAATTCTACGATGAATCCAATGTAACCAGATGGTAAGTCTACTGTACTGATAGGAGACCAGCCGTCTCCACACAGGTTCCTCTCCTGAAATTTGATCTGAAGTGGCCGTTTTCCTTTCATCCGAATTTCCGTTCGAAACACTTGGCCTACTGTTACCTGCTTCACCTCATCATATCTTCCTAAAACCTCAGGTCGTCCTACCGAGGAGACAAAGGCAAATTTACACCTTGCATTATAAGGCGTTACAGTTTTACTCATAAAGTTGTAGCTGACAGTGCCAATGCAAATTCTTCAAATCCTTTCAAATGTATAGAAGTATAATAAGGAATATATTTGTATTAAACACATCTCCTTCTAGTTTAAAAAGGAGTCATATAACCTTTCAAATTTTAGGGGAAACATCAGCAGCCGACTTTACTGTAATCATATGTGGCCTTTAGATTTGCCTGTTGCTGGTTTTCCCATACTTGACCCATCATTGGATCTGATATTATGTTGAACAGTGATCCAGAAAGTTGCGTATCGTTATTGGTTCAACAAAGATATCTGAGCGGTACATTAACAAATGGAAACCCCATTTCTGTTAAAACAAAATGCCTACCTTGATAAATTCTGCTGCCCGGTTCCGGAATATTTGGGTGGCGATTTGGGTCTGGTCTGAAGGCTTCAAGGGTAACGTCGCCTGGTTCAATCATTTTGTTGTCAAGTTAAGAAGACAATAATTCAAAATGCACAAACCGACTTCAAATAAATGATATACCTTTCGTTGTAGCAGCTTAAAGGTGTTTTGATTTCTGCTATGTTTGAAATCTATTTATACTGGCTCAGAAGGGGGGAATACCCGAATAATAACATAATTAGCATAATATAGTAATTATTCAATATCACTGCGCTCAGTCGCAGGTTACCGCAAGTCACACGAATAGTCCACTACGTAAATTAGTTTGCCAGAGCAACCCCTATAAATCTACTATTAAATTATCGTGGTGAGTACAAGATATCTTGGGCATTACTGGTAATTCTATTTACTACACTCTGGTGAAGAGCACCCCTTCCCTTTACCTTCAGAAAGTGCGATTTGTAACAAGGGCTAAAGCTTAACCAGGCTGAATGTGCGTTACATTTGGGATTCGCTTCGGATGTGCACCCTTCATATATAACGGAACGTTGCTCTCGTAATTTATGTTGATAATATCGAATAAGCGCTAGGACTTGCAGTCTGACTAAAAAAGAGAGAGGTATCTCTTCTTTTGCAAAATTAAAGACAAAATAGTTTTCAAGTTAATATGGTATGTTTCATCACCATGCCTAAAATTGTGACTGCCGTATACTCAAGATTCACAGAACAGCTAAATTTTTATGCAATCACTTGGCCTTCTGAAACGTGCCAGTAAAGCCGTACTCTACATAGCTGCTATACTATGCATTGTATATATTGTTCATAGAACCACGTCTGCTACGCTTCGTATTTGAACTAACCTAGAATGTTTGTATGAAGTGTGGAGTAGCTGCTTCAAACACACAATTATTCTCGCACTAGATTGGGGGAAGCATCTGTATGCATTATGAAAAAAATCTCCTAAGGTTACTCTTCTTCTTCATATGGGGTTGACAATATGAAGTTTGGCACCTTTCAATTGCATTTAAGTTTCGACTTAACCAAAATTATAGTTTTCTGCTAAAATGAATTTGTCATTTACACATGCTAAGTTCTAGCGCCACTAAGGCTACCTTTCAAGAGGGATCTCGTTGACGTATGTTTTACATTTTCATTTCATCACTGGTTACCTAGAATAACCCTTGTTCGCTTCCAAGAACAACACCATTCTTGTATTTAATAATGGATCAATGTTAGCCTTTCTTGAGTTATTGTCCTACGAACTTAACATTAGTGTCAAAAGGTAAAATCTAACCGAACAGCGAGGTAGTGCATTATACATATATGGGACATTAATGGAAATCATCCGTTTCAAAGCGTTAATTATTGTAGTGAAAAAGTTACAAGCAATTTTAACCTATTATAATATCACGTGATCTTTAAGTTCCCTCAAATACATTAGGCTTTTACCTAAATGTGAGCCCTATTGAGATAATGTGTCTACAAACAGGCATGTAAGCAGTGTTCAAGTTTTTCATACTGTCACCTTCGTTGATCGTAAAGAAATCGTAGATTTATCAAAACACAAGGTTTTATTGTACAGCTTCATGTAAATTATAACCAGAAAGCCAAAAGGCCTTGTGATTCCCTGCCACAGAAAATGTTGAGATTTTCTCAGATAACCCTTTACCTGTCTTTTGTAAAATGTAAAATACGCAGGCACCAAGTATAAAAGGTTTTTGCAATTTTTCCTCTAGTGACCTCAGGTCATCTTTGACTTCTGGAGACCCCAGAAGACGATCTTGAAAATTCTGGGGAAGTTTTGCTGGTGGCCCCAGATGACCATCTTTGGACTTTTTTGAAAGATTTGCTTTTTGACCACTCGTGACCTCGTATGACAGTCTTGTGAGCTCATGGAAAATTTTGCTTTTTGACCTCCGGTGACCCCAGATGATCCTCTTGGGAATTCTTGGGAAGTTTTGCTTTTAAACCTTTAGTGACCTTAGATAATGATCTTGTTAATTCTTGGGAAATGTTACATTTTGACCTCTAGTGACCCAGATTTCGATCTTGGGAATTCTTGTGAACTTTCGCTTTTTGACCTCTGGTGAACTCAGATGGCGATCTTGAGAGTTCTGAGGATATTCTGGTTTTTGACCTCTGGTGACCCCAGATGACCTTGGACCTCCCCCAAAAATAGGGTCGTTCCTCTCGTGTTTGGTCTAGTGTTAGAGCATCCGCCTCTCACGCAGGAGGCCCGGGTTCGATTCCTAGGTCGAGTCATACCAAAAACTTTAAAAATGGAACCTTCTGCCGTTGTGCGTGATACTCCGCATAAGCAATGGAGTAAGGGAAAACAAGCCAGTGAGCCACAACTGGAAAAAAGGCCGTGGCCGGCTCGACTTGAACCAATTCGTTGTAAACCGTACCGTTAAACCTCATCTAACTAACTAACTCAACATGACAAATCTATATACCAAATATGAAAAGTGTCCATCATTACTATCTTAAGGTATCGTGTTTACAAGGTTTTCGGTTTTTGACCTTTGCAACCTCAAATGACCTTTGACCTCCACCAAACAAAAGGTTCTTCTTCTCAAAAAGAAAAAGTGTCTGTCATTGCTATCTTGAGAAATTGTGTTTACGAGCCAATTACAAAGTTTGCGCAGTTAAACCTCCAGTGACCTCAGATGACTCTTGAGGTCCACCAAAAACAATATACCAAATATGAAAAGTGTCGGTATTTGCTACCTTCAGATTTAGTTAGTTAGTTAAATGATGTTTTACGGCCCAGTTTCTACCTTTAGATATTGTGTTAGCAAGGTTTTCTGTTTTTGATCTCTGGTGACCTCAAATGACCTTTGACCTCCACCAAAACAATAGAAATCTACCTCTCAACATGACAAATTTATAAACTAAATATGAAGTGTCAGTCAATGCTTTCTTGAGATATTGTGTTAACAAGGTTTTCTCGTTTTAACCTCCGTTGACCTAAAATGACTTTTGACCTCCAACAAAAATAGCAGGGTTCTTCCTCTTAACATGACAAGTCTATGTACCAAATATGAAGAGTTTCGGTCATTCCTATCTTGAGATATCTTGTCTACAGGGTATCGGTTTTCTACCTCTGGTGACCTCAAATGACCTTTACCCTCCACCAAAAACAATAGGTTTCTTCCTCTCAAGATGAATAATCTATGTACCAAATATGAAGAGTTTCGGTCATTGCTACCTCGAGATATCATGTTAACGAGCTACACGTCGCATACATACATACATACATACATACATACATGCATACATGCATACATGCATACATGCATACATGCATACATGCATACATGCATACATACATACATACATACATACATACATACATACATACATACATACATACATACATACATACATACATACACCCATACACACATACATACATACATACATACACGACATCACCATTGCAAAGATTCCTTGCCTGCCTTCGGCAAGGAATCAAAAAGTATCCAAGCTTCCTAACTTGAGAGATCATTTTTTAAAGGATTTTCAATTTTGACTTGGGGTGACTCCAAATGATCTTGGTTTTCCACCAAGACAATGTAGCTCACTGTGGTAAAGTAAATATACGGCGACTATTTCAATCTTGAGATATGGTGTTTTTACAAGGAAGGCGCTACAAACATGCCAGCATGCATACACCACCTCATTTCAATACATTAATTCTACCTCCGGTAAGGGAAGACAAAGTGGAACTTTGAAACTATTTTATTTTTATATTCATTGTACCAGGACTTTAACACTGTGCAGTCCAAAAACATATGTTAAGCAAATCATACCTTATTGGTAGTAAACGTTACGTAAAAGGTACTTTGAGAGGTATCCACGTAACTGTTTTTTGTTTGTAGCTTCCCCTCCTCTATCCATATCCTTGTCATCTATAAGAAATGCAGCAGTCAGGTTCTTCCCTTAAAAAATGTGTGGCAATTAGTTTCAAATCCTCAGGTTTTCACATGTGTCTGCCATGGTTAATCACAGGTTTTTGCGTTAAAACCTGTGTTTTCCCTTGATATTGACAGCAAATTTGCCACAGGTTTTCACAGGTTTCACATGCAAAAGGTGTGGTAATTAAAACCGATGTTAACAAAGTATTCTGAGACAAAACCTTTGGCTTGAAATTAAAGACAGGAAAGGAGTGTCAACCTGTGTCAAACCTGTGTCCAGAGGGTTCTTAAAACACAGGTTTCCCACCCAAGAACACGCATGATTTCTTTTGTTTTTCACGTGTGATCACGTGTGTGATACACAGGTTGACACACCTTTTTTTGTAAGGGTTCTCATTTATTTCATAAAATTTCATTTTATTTATCTGTTGTTTTGTCCGACAAAGTTACATTTTTTTTAATCTTGTGGTTCTTTTTTGTTGTTTATAATGTAGTGCTTTTAAGGAGCAGTGGTGCGAAACAAATGTATTCAGTGATTCATTGGTTTTAGATTATGTGGAACGGTCTAAAGGCCATTGTAAATTCTAAGAGTAACATCAAAGTGAAGACCAAGGGGTGAAACTCATATTAGCTTTTGGGGTATTACCAATTTTAGAGATTAGAATACATCATCATGTTACCCCTATTCAAACCGCAGTATACTTACCTTAAAACACGACACAATTTCACATTTATTATACTGACAAAGGACTAAAGGATTATTGATTGTAACGGCAATGGGCTATTTTACACAGACTACGAAAGATGGTAGGGCTGGAGAATTAAGCACAATTAAATCGGTCATGCTGTCGTTCGAGTGATTATGGGACAAGTACGTCTGAGTTTTGCACGAAGACCCACACGAAAATGCTCATCGTAACGTTAAAACTTGTGATTTTTATTGCTGCCTTATTCACGATTACATTGTCTACCACTCAGTTGAAGTGCACTTATGAATGAAGGTTTCCCTATTGTACTTGCAGTTACGGTTAAGAGAAAACAACCCACTTAAGTTATCAAGTTTTTGGTCAGTTCCTCTTACTTTATTATTCCTCTCGAAATAGTTACAATCTCGATTGAGGAAAATAATTGCTTTGGTTACTACTTATTTTTGCAAGTCGAAGTCAGGTAACAGTTCAATGCTCGTATTGGCGAGTAAAGATACATGTCACAAAATAGCGACTTGAGTTTCACTCGAGAACAAGTCACATGGTGAGGATGAGGACCTTTCCTTGATCAATGCTATACAGACCCAATAGTGCTACTTGGTTGTCTAATACTCCGTTTTGAGTGCTTTAACAATCTTTTTAACCTTTCTCTCTTGGTGTTAACCTTGAATCTTCGGCATCCGGATGTCCTATAAAGACTCTACTGCCCCTTGTAGGAGAATTTTCCCCCACCCCCACGGGCGAATCCTGACGCAACCATTGCTAAGTAGAGTAAATGGCTGCTCTTCAGGTTTCGTGAGGCACAGAGGCACTCGATGGGGTCCTGAAGCAACGCACGGGTGTGCGATTTGGGGAAAAGCTTCAGAGCAACTAGAATATATAAAATACTAGGCATTACTAGAAAGCAATTTTCTCCCACCGGCATTGAAATTAACAAGAACACAAAAATACAACGTTAACATCTTATTAAGGCTTAACCATGGCTGAATAAATCCCAAGGGCTTGTGACTGGGGTTAATTACGATGGTAGTAGCTTGGGGTTTAGAACTTAATTTACTCTATTAATAACGAGAGAGTCATTTCTATGAGGTGATGGAGATGGTTGTGAAAAAATATTCAGACATCTAGGTAGCGTTTTCTAATTATTTTACATCAAAAGCAATCTCTCTACACATTATATTAGGGAAATGAATGTAAGGTTAACATTATCCATCATTAATAAAAGAGAAAATGTCCTGGATGTTTTTGCTACCCACTACTTAGGAAAAACACGAAATTGGCAGTTATCAAACATGTATGTGATATGTATTATATACTTACATCGTCTCGGCAAACGGTGCCAACAAATAATGTTAAAATCTCACAGATACTTGTGCCTATGTTTGTTTAGCTTCAATGAAAGATGAACGGTATTGGCATCAAAGTTTACATTCCTTATTACCAAAGAAGTTACATAACAATTAATCGGCAACATATACATTGGAGTATGATTTAAATTTTACCAAAGGTCGACAGATTGACTTATCCCAGTGCCGCAATCTGAAAGATGGAGCTGTGTTGTTATGATAGTTACGTTTATTAACAACTACATCACTTTACTCATATGTGAAATACTTAAAGTGCTCAAATACTGGAAACATTAAATTCAATTAAAACAAAGCTTGATGAAAAAGAAGTTAATATTTGTTTGAATAAAAATTGCAAAATGTTACCATTCCTCCATACATTAAAGTAGCAAAATCTAATGATTGCCTTTTTACCCATTAAGGCAGGAGACGACGTACATCATTTAATTGCCGACGATGAACAGTAAAATTGCCACTTCATTATTTCCAAAAAACAACATACACAGAGTAGTTCCAGGTCAATCAATACCCGACTTAATTGTCTTAGATTTTCATCACTCAGAGCTGCAGATGGCGGACAAGACTAACTTGTTCTCAAAGGAACTTGGTTACAAAGTAAAGGCAAAACTGTTAGAAACAGAAGAACAATGCTGTTAGGAGCCTCTTTTAGTGACGCCACTGTCTTGTTACTCAGTACAAAAGTATAAAATTTGTAACTGAGACAGAGAAATGCTTTAAAATTATTTGCACACTATAAGTTGGTCTCAGTCTCTCCTGGATCTTTTTCATCCATTTCAACTTCAATATTGCGACTAAAATACTATGAAATGCTTGTCATTGCTTCCGAAATATAATGGTACATTTTAACTTAGCCAACGATCTAGCATAGAGGTTGGCGATATGAATAGCAGGCTTCGAACTTTTCATAACGTTTATGTTCAATTCTTACTAAAAAGTATTGATTGCATTAAATCCCCCTCATTATTTCCTTTTCACCAGAAAATTAAACCACAAATACGAAAGGAAAGTCCTTTCCGCTACTGCATACCATGGCACATAACACAAATAAAACTCAGCATTTAAATTAACAAGGAGTACCAACGCACTGCTGCAGTGTTTTGATCAGCACTAAAAGAATACAAGAAAGATAACAATTGTAAATGCATTGATATCTATTGTCGTATCATGAAGAATGGTTCACATCTTTAGTTTTTTCTTAGCTCATTTTTGGCGAACGAGATAATTCTTTAGAGGTAGAGAACGTCCAATGTAGAACAGAGGCGAGCTGACAAATAAGAGTCATTTAAGTAAAGCCTTAAGTAATCTGGTTGATGTGATTGTCACTATCTTCGTTGTCCTTTAGAAAGGGTCATTGACGCCATAACCTCTTTCACGTGCTTTACTTTTTATTGAGTAAAGAAGAGTGTTTGCAACTAATTTCCATATAAAATATATCATTTTCGTTTGACTGCAAGTAATATCCAAAGTGGATACAGAATTTTAAGTACTAGCGTACCTTTCAGTACCAAAGGGATCAAAGGAATCTTTGATGACTTGCAAACGTAACATTTATTTTAAATGTTTTACTTTAAAATTAGCTATTAACATTACGAACTGTGTTACCATGCAAAGGGTCTAGGAGCTGCTATCACACCATTTTGGACTTATGAAAATGTAAGTGTTCCGTAGAATTGTTATTTACTTTTTTCCCAAGAACAGCTCTTTGTAGCGGCACACTTGTAGCTAGTCAGAGGCGTACGCAGGGGGGGGGGGCATTGGGACATGGCCCACCTTACGGATGTCATTTTTTTTAGATCTTAAATATACGTAATTTTGTAACACAAATTTTACTTCAAAAGGTAACATATGTGGCACCAGATTGCATGTAAGGACACCTAATTTTTCAAAAATTTTCAAAGGGGAGGGGTTGTCTCCCCATGGCACCCTCACTGAAGCCAATTTTTTTTTTAGTTCCTAAAAATACGCAAATTTTGTATTACAAATATTACTTAAAAAAGGCAGCATATGTGGCACCAGATTGCATGTAAAGCACCTAATTTTTCAAAATTTTCAAAGGGGACGGGGACACCCCTCCCCTCAGGTCCCATTCCCCTGCCCTTTTATTTTAGTTCCTAAAAATACGCAAAGTTTGTTCCACAAATTTTACTTTAAAGGTAGCATATGTGCCACCAGATTGTACGTAGAGGCACCTAATTTTTCAAAATTTTTCAAAGTGGAGGGGACACCCCTCATCTTAGACCCCTCCCCCAGGCCGGTGATCACTGATGCTCTTTTATTTTAGTTCCTAAAAATACGCAAAGTTTGTAACACAAATCTTACTTAAAAAGGCAGCATATGTGGCACCAGATTGCATGTAAAGGCACCTAATTTTTCAAAAATTTTCAAAGGGGGGGCATCCCTCCCCTTACACCCCTCCCCCAGCCAGGCATTACTCAACATGCTGCATCCCCCCCCCCCTTGAGAAAAATCCTGCGTACACCACTGGTGTAAACTGAGTGCAGCCTTTGGAGACTTTTGTAAATTTTAACATTTACTGATTGTGTCAAAAACGTTAATGGAGGCCTGGACAGACGATATCAGTGTTCTATTAACTACAAATGAATACGTCAAGGAAACACATTAAGACATTTTAGTGATTAGGACACATTCAGCTAAACTCAACACCGAAAGGTAAATTTAATGAGAAATTTGGATTGTAATACATCAAATGAAATATAAAGTTAAAACAATGTTGATCATCCGCACTTTAACATCCTTCACCAAAGTTCTGCATCTCTTTAGCCGCCACTGTTCCTCTGTTGAAATAAAAGAAATGAACACATGGCAGTCTCTGTTTTCAAATAATTGAAGAAGAGTCCATATTACAGATGGGAGGTGGTGCTTTTACAGTTCCAACAACTATGCACTTCATTTAGCAATAGAATGATATACATCAGGCATCATCAGGCAATATCATCCTAGCTTTTCATGTGATATTTTTAGCAGATGTGGGAGAGTATATAACTGTGTTTCGCTTTAATATTCTGATTAGAGTCGCCAGTGTAGGAGCAGGAACAATGCACGTTTACCCACTTGGCAACTTTTGATGGAATAGTTTGAAACCAGAGCATACGAACATTTTTTACTTTTCAACCCCCTCCTTTGTTGCAAGTAAAAAGTATATTATTTTTGTAAAATTGTCAAACTGGTCTTGTGTTATTCCCGATAGGCTAACACAGCAAAAGTCATAGAGAATGTGGTTTTCGCTATAACAAGTAGGTATCGTATAAAAGCAGTCAAACACTAGGTCTGTTCGGGCAGGAAATGTTTAAATATTTTACAAGTTACCTTTAAATGGTCCATTTATCAATTGTATGTAGTACTATGTATTAATCAACAAAACATCTTCTCCTTTGCTAAATTACTTCCAATATCGATGACAAATTCGGAAGATAGAAACAATGTAAATCTGACTTCATCGGAACAACGATGTGAAACAAGCTAGTAGAAGTTGAATATCATTGTGTTCTTATTACGTTGAATGTGCAAACACCAAGTTGAGTAATTAATATGAAAAACGTCTTGCGGATTTTGATATATTTTGAATTAAAGTTATAAATAATTCACATTAATATGCTAATCTTTTTAAAAGTCTCAGATTTCATCATCATTGCAGTCATTTTGAACAATGTAATTTCAATTGCAAAGCAGTTTCCCCATAAAATTGTGAAATATCGAAATCTTCAACTAGTAGGAGATGGTTCACTATATAGTTAAATTTTATAATTTCAGAAAACAGTGTTTATTGTACATCTCTCTACAAATTTTCTTTGAAGATATTCAAAGTGTTAAGTTGACACTTTCTGAAGCATACTTATGATCACGACAGCTAATGGAGGCAGAAATATTAACCGCCAGAAACGCCCTGCCCATATCAGACGGCTATCGAGTAGCTCAATACCAACATCCCTCCATG
>WURT03004749.1:0-36187 GCA_009936505.3 Holothuria glaberrima
TATGCCATGGGCAGGATAACTGTGGTCAACATTGTGAAGGGGAGCGGGGTGTCCCAACGAGTTTTGTCCAAGATTGTAGCTATGACGGCGGACATGAGATGTGTACGTTCACACGTAAAGTTCACATGTCCATATGCTTATTGCATGGAGTTTCAAACAACACCCTAATCCAATGAACTAAGTGGCACAGCCGGACTGCAAATCTCTCCTTGGGCGTAGGGTCCATGCGCCTCCTAGGACCCATTTGTGGTATCTCAGAGACTAATTTCTTATGGAGGACAAGGGAATATCCCCCGTTAGATGATTTTGAGCAAACGATTTGGTCGACTTTAAGTCATGTGGGAGGGGGCTTGAATAATTGGCTACGGCACCTGATGCGGTATTGATGTATTTGTGACAGACTCTGTACTCGCTTTTGTACCCACACCCGATGTACTTCACACACTTGTGTTATCACATTGTAGCGTACTCGCAATTTCACTTTTGACAATCTCTTTACCTCTATCCGCCACACGCGATGGTTAAAGCGTTATTTAGTGTGCATATTTTTTTTTAATTTACTTAGTAATACTTCCCTATTAAGTGTTGTATTTTGTGCATAAAAGTATCCCATATAATCAGACATGTGGCTTTTCTAAACACAGCTATGGAGATTTCTAAAATTTGGAATTTGGGACTGGTAGTCAGCACCTAGGTCTGCAATGACACCATTTAACCTCTCTGCATCTCCGTATTCACAAAAGTACGGTAAACAGCAGGACAACAATTCACACAAAGTCGAATGGCAGGTGAACTTTAGAGGACTTAATTGTGTGGACACCTCAGTACATAAAATCCACTAGAATGCCAAAAAAATACTGGTGGTTTCCCAATATCGAAAAAATGTCCAAATTTAAGCCCTCCTGCTCAAAAGAATTGAATGACAGTTGTATGAAATAATGAGTGGATCATTAACAAAATACTAGACTAAATCGAACGATGCCTTTTCCTTGCTCGTGAGGACTTTGTTTGAGCTGTACGCTTCAAAGCCATACAAGACAGAAAAACGCTGTTAGTTATTTGCCTAGTTGTCAAACAGAACTCGAACTCTAGCAAAGAGGTTTACGATTGAAGAAACACCACAGCTGCTGATGTCGCAAGCCTGTCCAAGAAACCAGTTCGGCGTATAATGTGTTTGCATGAGCAAAGCTTTCGTTAGGTTTTCCCTGGTAGCAAATCTCCTTATTCTAAGAAGAAATGAAGTGAAGGAAATGCTTATCCGAGAGCAAGTGTGATGAGATCTCGAAATTTCATCCTTTAGACACTGCAGAAATGAATTTGAGAGTAATAACAATATTTGCATACCTAGGCAATCCGCAGCACAATGTATCCTCACTCAGCGATAAATCGTCCCGGAGACAGCCCCTCAAGTGCGGCAGCAGCTTTAACGGCGCGCCCGATGACAATTAACCTCACAGGTGGTAGGTACCCTTTAAACCCCTGGGTGGAGAGAGGCATTTCAAACGAAGCATCTTGCCCAAGGACACAACCTAATGACCCAGTCGCGAGTCGAACCGGTAATCCTAAGAACACAAGTCCAACACCTTAACCAATAGGCCACCACACTCTCAACAGTAATTGTTCAGCTCTCTGCACGTGACCGGAATAACTAGTAGGTAGATTTCGCTTTTACCGCTACACGGTGTGCAGACCTATGTTATTTTACCTGGTGAAGTTGTATAGCTACAGTTAAAACAAATATCAATTTTCAGCTGTATGTGGCAATGTTATGTAATACTTTTTCCGTTTGCATACTGTCGGGTTGCATCATGGGCCATGCATACTTTAGGGCTTTGCGATGAAAAACTTAAAAACATAACATACGAGAGCGCTCAGAGAACGAGTAAAAAGTCAACACATGCGAATAATTTGCGAAAAGTTAAATAATTTTGGAGAGATTTGTAATATGTTACGACTAAAAAAGATCAACCAGTCATTCGAAAAGGCGTCACACCTTACCCCGGGCAAATATAGAAATCTAATAGCTTGAACGCCAGGTCTCTTGCTGGCATTTTAAAATATTTGGTCGCTGATCAAGAGGCCAGTACGCCTCACACGACTGATATCCATCCGTACCTTGATTACTGGCCAAGATTTCTTTTAGATTGTGCGGTAAGGCTGGATACTATGGAGCACAACGCAACCAAAATGAGTTTTTTTTGTTTTACTAATTTGCATAAATGACACCTCTTAGGCATTGCGGGTAGCTCTCTACCAATCACCATTTTGATGTCCCATATTTAAGGAGAGTTTTACAAGAAATTGCTCGAAAGGGAAGTAAGCCCGAGCCCCCCCCCCCCGTCCCCGCTCAACCTAAGGTTCGGTAGGCGCGTCCGGGTTAATGAGAGGATTGTGACGGGAAGGATGTCGCGAATGGGAAGTTAAATATTTACATGATATCTTTGCAGGGTTCAACATATTCTGCACCCCTAATGCATCCACTTGACGAAATCAGTTGTGTGTTGATTTAGGTTGTATTTTCTTCAAACAATCCGATTCAAAGGAATTCGAATTTTCAGCTGCAGGAAATAGAATTATGAAAGTATAGTATAAAAACTTGGCAGCGCGCTATGCGTGCCAGAAATGTTTGGTTCCTTTTGAAGCAATCACCCTCTTGTAAAGCAAATAAGCCTATTGGTAACCACAAAGGCGACAAATAGCCGTGATGATTACACAAGTACTACTCTTGACAATGGCCCCTTGGGAATTCCAAACGACCTAGTGTTCAGGGAATTGGAGCCATAAACGCAAGATGGCTAGGACACCTTAGCGTCAATCACACGAGAGTCGCCAGTATGTGAGAAACTTAGCAACTCAGCGTCATCTATTTCTCAATCTAACATACCATTTATTCAATGTCGTTCCCCCTCTTCCAAACATAAGTAAAGTATGCAGAAAATTTGGCCATTCCAAAGACACTAGATCTTCAGAAATGGCAATTTAAATAAGCTTTTCACCACAGGCCTTACATGCGTAAGGCCCCATCATGGTGGACGCAACATTGAAATCTTGCTTCATGAGAGCAGCCACCCTCATCCTTTAACTCAGCCACGTGTCCAAAACATTGCAGCACTTAACTCCTTGGCGGCTCTCGTGGATATTCAAGAAAGGAGCATACGGATAACCGTGTTTAATTTGTAAATTGAAGCGGGCCCGTAGCCACGGGGGGCATATCTGCCCCACCAGATGAAAATTGAAACTGCATAATAATTAATCTGGTGGATTCTACTCCATTATGCTAAACACAAAATTTACTTCAAATGGTAGCATACGTGGCACGAGATTGTATGTAACACATAACACATAATTTTTCCAAAATTTCCTCTTAGACCCTTCCCATACTTCACGGGACCAAACTTTTGCGTTCGGCATCCTTTCGACATAACGTCCGATCTTGCCGGCTTCGCGTTGCTGGATATCTAACGGGAGTTTGATACAATCACGTACACAGGCCGGGGGGGGGGGAGATTTGGATCATGGCCCCCTCACTGATGCTAATATTTTTCTTTAGTTCCTAAGAGTATGTTAATTTTTTAACGCAAATTTTACTTCAAAAATGTAGCATAAAGGCAACAGATTGCATGTAAGGACACCTAATTTTTCAAAACTTTTCAAAGGGGAGGGATATACCCCTCCATTTAGACCCTTCCCCCAGGCCGGTGATCACACAAAATACTGCATGATCCCCTTCAGTGAAATCCTGCGTGCGCCACTGAACAATACGCCCTCAATAAAATGTTCAAGCCCCCCACCAGAGATTAGGAGGAAATTTTATGCCCCCTCAGTCACAACACTTGCCCCCACCCCTAAAAATGTAAAGCTGGCTACGGGCCCGCATGGAAGTATGGTCAATAGTAGCGATCAAAACCCGTCTTTTTTATATTAGAAGACCATAATCGGTGCTCTATAGAGCGGGATAAAAGACGCGGACTACAAAATATTATAAAACAATTTTCGGAAACATAAAACCAATAAATAGTTGATTGACACGTGAATTGAAACTTGGCCAACTTGTGCTTTCATATGAGCAAGAAGTAGGCGTCCAGTATTTCTGTCTAGTATAGTCTTTGCGAAGTGAAAGTTAAAGGGAAAAATAAGAAAAAAAGCATATAGTACACGAAAGTGAATCTAAAGGTGAGAAACTGTTACGCCAAATAAACTTAAAGTTAACGCATTGGCATGATTAAAGGCTTGACGATTATTCACCTGTTTTGTGACAATCAACTGCATTGTTCAATATATAATATCTGATTAGTAAACACTTCTTTGCAGTCAGAAAATGTTCGATAAAGGTAAGATTTGCTTAACATCTTCTTCGAAAGTGGAAATGCATGTTTGTCTGAAAAAATGTATAGATATCTATATGCAAATATTTTTAAAAAGTAGTTTTTTCTGTTTGTAGTCTCTTTCAAGCGTGTGTATCTTATAATATTCCATTATGCACGTTCTCGTTAGTACAAGTAAAGAACGCCATTTTTGCGGCTTTGGGACTGACTTCTTAACAGTTTTCTTTGCATCATTGTAAGTTTAAAAAAAAAATCGATTTTTAGCAAATACTTACAGACTTCTACTGTTAACCACATGTTAAAGGAATTACCACCTGTTTTAGGAAACAAGATACTTTGTCAACTTCAAAGTGCACAATATTTTCCATGTACCTAAACCCTTTCAGCAAAGGGAACTGCCTAAACCTTACTTCTTATTAACTTATATTAGATGAAAAAATATGATATAGATTACCAAATCTTACCATAGTTGCCTTTTGTGATTAAATATAAACTTTTCATTTTAACTCTAAAATAATGTGAAGTAGGATGCTGTTAAAAATCATCAAACATGTGGAGTTTATATAGTGAGATGTTTCCTTGGTGCCTTGTCGAACGATAACTTTTACAGACGAGTTAAATGCATCATTGAATGGATCAAAGGTGAAGTGAGCTTCTCACCTCCGTGCAATTTCGATTATGCATACCTTTTCGCACGTACACATTTGTCATGAGTAGCACAATCACAGACTGTGGAGCAGACGTAATACACGTCTGCTGGGCGGTCAAGTGTATCACACGCATACGTACACAGATATATAAGCTTTCATAGTACAGCTGATCTTGTGACCCCACCGAAGTACCCAGTTACCGAACTGGCGTAGTTTTTTGATTCCCAATTACCGATCCGATGCTAGAAAGCTATAACATACGATAACCCCAAATTGGTTATATCCCGCCTTTGAAGGTTTTAACTTATTCTTTTTTTACCCAAATATCTTATGGTCTTAAAAGACATCAAAATCAAAAGCTTTTGTCAGTGATGGGATGGAGTGGACTTTGTTTTATGGTAGGTAGACACTTCACGACTCTATTGCAGAAATTGGAGGAGAAATTGTCATCATTGGAGTAAAGTTTTTTAAGTTTCTTGCACCTCTAAGTTCCATTGCCCTAAAAGATCTTATGCTTATGACGTCACGTTGATGTCAGGATAGAGTACAAACAAACCTCTCTAGACAAAATACACACTTAGTTATCCTTGTATCCTCCATTCAGGTGTTAATAAGTTACAAAAACTCTTTAAACTTGAGAATCAAATGTGAATTTCATCCGGTTTAGGCAACCACCTAATCAGAATCTGGCCATTTACTTGATTAGGTTTAATTTAAAATCCCATGAGTGGATGATTTTTATCTTTTTCTTATCACGTAAGTTACACAGAATCCGGATTCAGTGCCAAGTGATTGTTTGACTCACCTTAATGGAACTGAAGCATACAAACTGTACCAGATGATCTTAACGTGAAGGTTCTGACGTTTGACATTCCCGATTAATAGTGTGAACGTAACTACGAAATCAATCATTAGCATCTTATATCAGTCAGCTATGAAGTCATCTTGTCTTTGGTGTCTACTTCTCGTCTTTCTGTCGATGTCTGTGGTCAGAAACGCCCCAAAAATCATGGAATGTAAGTATTTGTTTTATTTTGCAATGCTAAGAGTACCTGGAACTTATACACTCCCCAGTGAAAATAGAACGATTTTGTAAGATTTTGGACAAAGCTTTTCTCATCTTGCAAATTCAACCTATGCCTTAAGGACCATTTTGGCAGTAAAAATCTCTGCGTTTGGAAGATGTTTCACTGTAAAGAAGAAAGGAATATTTCAATGCACATACGGCTGACTGTTTCACCTTAGATTGGGGATTTACTTCCCTACCTCAATTATAACCGCCTACTACTGAGGGAAGAATTAGGTTGTTTCTTTCAAAACACGAAGAATGTTTGAATGTTATTATGGTTCCTATTATACAATGCAATAATCCAGGCAGCAATACTTGAATGTATAGCTGTTCTTGACAATTTTAATGGCAGGACGATTTTGGAAGATTTTGAACGAAATCGTCAAAAAGCAGTAATTTTTCGTCCCATTTTCACTGGGGGATCCTCAGAAAACGAAATCTGCACAGAATAATTATTTACACATCCGTTGTTATCTTCACAAATAGCATAAAATTCTCACGTAAATGTTTAGTTGTGGTTGATGGTTTAAACTAACGCATAGCATTATCCTGAAACGTCATGACGATCAGGTTTGCTATTTTGTTACACTCAAGTAATCCTGTTTGCTGTACACCTTTTGTACAAGTGGATCATTACAGATCCAGGCTTCATGGTAGTTACACGATTATCGTAAACAGTCACATGTTATCACAGTGTCCCTTATACTGACGGCTCAAAAGCCGCCAACAGGGTTGCGGTCGCTGCGTCAGGCCGTGATGCATCCTTGCAAGTCAGACTACCGGATGATGCATCAATATTTACTGCTGAACTCCAGGCACTAAAGATGGCATTCCATCTGATTGAAACCTCAGACAGTCACCAGTTCATTGTGTTCACAGACTCATTATCAAGCCTTTTAGCACTAAAAGGCCATGAGCTAAAACACCCTTCAGTAACAGCTCTCCGCTAAGCTTACTCCAATTTGGTTCAACTACAAAAATCGGTTGTGCTAGCATGGATCCCTAGTCACGTGATCATACAAGGAAATGAAAAAGTCGATGCACTTGCTAAAGAAGCCCTACAGATGGACGTCACCAATCTCTACTTGCCGCTCACTGATTACCGCCCTAAGATCAATGGCTTTGTAAAATCGAAATGGCGAGAACTGTAGGATTCCTTTCCCGAAAACAAATGGGACATGGAGCCCCGGTAAGCGGAGGGATGATTTAGTTCTGACTGGGGCTCGCATCGGTCACACTTACCTTACCCATGCCTATTTACTTCACTAACTTGACTGTTCTGAATACTCACATATCCGCCAGAAGTACTACGCTGCGCCAGACCTGAAGACTTTATTTGAGCAGACAGATCGGTTCCTTATTTTAGGCTTTCTCAAGGAAAGTATACTGTATAGAAATTTTTGACATGACTCCCGCATTTGCCTGGAACTTTTAGTGGAATTTGACCCCACCTTTTTCTAGTTAATTGTACCCCAACATTGCCCCTTTTTCCTCTTCTAGGTGACACTATATAACACAATCGTGTTGGTGTGTCGTAAAATCCCATCTAAGTAACTAACTTATAACTACTTTTAAACAAATCTTAATATGCCATTTCGAGTTTTTATTGAAAAGATTAAAAATAGAATGTTAAAATGGGCTTTCTTGTGGATTGAAAAGTTTTCTTGTCTTTGACTTGGCGACTTCATATTCAGTCACTGTTATATCGTCGTAATACTGGTTTGAAGGTTCCAACACAATTTCAATGCAACAAGTTGTGGTCATTCTGTAAAACTGTGAAATGCTCTACAATCTCAGTTACAGTTTGCTAATGATATTAAGTGAAACTTTAATTCATCTGTAGTTTAATCTCTTTCTCAGGAATACGGTAACCACACTCGACTCTTCGATAGCGCTTAATACTTCGGTACCATACACTCTAAAACAAAAGTGCTAAAATTAAATCATTTACAGCGATCTTATAGCACTTACTATGAGCCCTGGCAGAGACATCACCCCAAAGTGCTACTCACAGTTCTTTATCAGGTGCTGTCGCGTCAACATTTTCAAGAGTGCTGCACTTCTTTGCACAGAACAACCTATTAAGAACACCCATGCACAAGTGCCATTCATGCCACCAATCTCAAAGTGCTATGGTAGTTTTATATAAAGGTTTTAAAACATTTTCCGTTTATTTTAGTGTTGTTATGCTCAGTACCGCCTTTATTTCTTTCACCCGTGGTAATTTAGTCACCGGTAACATGTGCGACCAGATGATGGCGAAAAGACAAGGGGCGAAACTAAACTTTACTTCCGAGAAGGAGTAATCTGGCAATGCGACCAGATTTCACACGATTCACCATGTGCACAGTGATCACAAAGTGACTAAGTAATATATCTTTTTCATCTCACAGGAAATATCACCCCTTTGCAATCCTCTCCTTTCCCGGCAAATAGGCTACAAACTGTCGAATACGGTGACCCAGCCATTAGTGCCACCAAGGAAAGATTGGGAACATTCATCGTGAAGGCTTCCCCCACTTCGCCTTCAGTCTACTTCTGTACAAAGTTATACAATTGATAGGAACAACACACAGACACGTTTCCCCATCCGTTAAATTCTACTCCCCCACCCCAACATTTGAAATCTTGGCGGTGCCTCTGGTATCCAGCCCGAGTGACTCAAGTTAAAGTATCCCATCGCTTCGGAAAAGGGAAACAATTCGATCATATCCCCGATAGCTTTTTGACATACGTTTGATAGCTTACATATTGACTGGTGTTACTTTTATTTTCTTGTTTGTTATGTTGCGATCACAAAGTACACAGTTATCGTCAACGATTTTAAAATTGCCTTGAAATATATTTCTAAATAAAAATTAAGGCGCAAACACCCACACACCCCCGTTACATCCTAAGAGTCGGCTTCTTTAGTAGGGGGGCAGGAAGTTTCGGTGTTGCAAATCAAAAGCTTTACATAACGTATCGTGTGGCTGCCAAAATAAAACTGTTTGCAAGAACGCAGTCTCTACAATCAATATAGTAGGGACAAAGACAAATTTTAGTTTCAGTTGAAGGGAAGTATAAAATGAAAATTAAAATTTCTTCAGCAGAAATAACGTAATCTTTTAGTTTAAAAATAAAATGAGTCACTCATTTTTAAGCAGCTCAACCCTTCCCCACCCCACCCCACATTAAAATATGATAGGCGAATAATCGCCAAAAAATATTACAATCAAGAATCAGTCTGTGTAAAATGTCTAAACAAGACTTTTATAGCATATTTTGCATAAGCTACAAACTTTCTGTACCAAATATCTGTCGCACTAAGTGTTCTGACTAGGTGTTTAGTAAGAAAACACGACTTGAAGGGTAGCACATCGCAGGAAGCACGCTCAAAAATTGAAGTTCATTCAGAATATATCCTCATTACAATGCATATGGATCAACTACATGTCGGGAGACTACTGAAACGAAGATAAGGTGCATTTTATTGTATCTGCACGATAATTATATGGGATAAGTTTCCCTGGTCATCTTCTGTGATTTAAGTATTGACAAAAACATTAACACTATGTGACTGAGACCAGGATAGAGTTTCTGACTCACTCAAAAAGCTTTAAACGCTATGTAGCTATTATTCTTACCAAGGGCGGCGATCGCAGGGGTGGGGATATGGTCCTCCCTAATAGTTTAGTTGGGGAATGACCACCTTTCTTCCCCGACCCAATATTTGGTCACCGAACATAATATTTGCTGATATTGTAAGTAGACATAGTCCCCCCATCATTTGGTTGAGGAGACGGAATATGTATGACATTTTGCCAAAACTCATAATTAATGCTGATGTTTGCGTGAATATTATACTATCTCATGACTTAAATGTTACGAAAAACGATTTTCTCCGCACGCTTGTCGCACACGTTATTCAAAGTGAATATTTGGTGATAACAAAACAGTCGTAGATGCACCGTTTGCTATAATTTCGTTGGGAACGTAATACCTTTGTTCAATCAACCCGTAGAATTTGTATGTATGTATGTATGTATGTATGTATGTGTGTATGTATGTATGTATGTATGTATGTATGTATGTTTGCGCCCTGTCTGTGTGTGAATGCTACAGGCAGAAGCAAGCCATGTTTTGGGGAAGTTAACACCACTGTAATACCCTCTCGTTTTCAGTAAAGTTCTTGAAAGTAGAAATCTGAAATACACTCCTAAATTTTTCAGAATGGCGACGACTATTTTCATCATTTTTGTCCATAAGATAATTCTTTATTTAGTACTTAGTATATAGTGCAAACATGACTTATGTATATGCATCTGCTTTACGTACATTACCACTTGTGGTCTCTGTTTAGCCCCTTCGTTTTGAATTTACTCTCTCCACTCTGGTACTTTTTCACTAAATCAAATGACGATGAAATGAACGAACAAACATGTTATCCAAAAGATTCTTTGATAGTTTCTCCTTTATTGTAACGCCACAGTAAAATGGTGATGTTTTATGTCTCTTTAACTCACGTATTGTTTAGATCTATTAAGCAAAGGAAGAAACGAAGAAGACAACCGACCAACACCAATCTGAAGTACTAAAACAGCAGTACTGTTATCGGTTGTCTCCAGTAGTCTTGCTAAACTTGGCCCAAAATGCCTGGGTAGTTGCAACTTCATGGAATACCTATATTAGCCAGCACTTGCAGAAATAAACCAATATCGAGTTTTCTACTGTAACAAAAGCGTAAATGTCAATTTTATGAACTTGTTTTAGGGACTGAAATAATTTCTGAGACTTTCTTACTCAGTAACCCTTAATATCCACTTGTAAAGACGTCTCTTTGTCTCTTTGACATTCAGGACTCCCTCTAATTTTGTAAAAAGTTTTTTTTTTATAACTTAGATTACCTCCCCAGCAAGTTTGATTATTTTGGCAATAAAAGGTCTTTAGATTTGCTACCAAACTACACTTTGCCATAATTATAACCCCCTTTGGAGTAATCAGTCACATCTGTGTGTTCTAAGAACAAAATTACTTTTGTTGAATTTTGAGGGCAACTCTCTGACAGGTCCAAAGAGTGGCTGTCAGCAAAAGAATTCTCTGTTTTTTTTTTCAGTGCAAATATAAGGAATTGTTAGCTTATGGTCATTTGTCAAAATAAGGTAGGAAGTAGGTCAATAGTTCTGGTCAACCAACTGGGGTGGCGCTTCATAACTTTTAACCAATCAAATAAGTTTTGGTAACTTTGCATTACTGAATATTACATAATATGGGCACTCTCTAAGTAATAACGAGGATTAGTTGAAAATGACTTGTCTGGAGACCATTGTCAGACAGAGCATGGGTAACTTGTTTACTTAACACACCTGTTCTACTTTACCAGTGATGTACATTGCATCACATGGTATTTTTGCTTAAATAAATTCTAGAAACTGGAAGGCGAACCTTTAATCGTTGTGTTTCAAGATTTTTGTGTCTCTTCAGAGGTGATAAACGCTAGAACATTTTGGAAACTCCGTAAAACCAGTAGCCATGCAACTAGAGTAAGAGAACAACGTGAAACCACTTTAAACATTCTACTCATCCTCTATTCCATATAGAAGAATGAAAAACAAACTCTCGGTGGAGCTAATTGTCTACATCGACCAATCGTGTGCTCGATTAAGGTCACGTGATATACTTTTTGTACGTTTCAACATAGTTTTCTGGCGTTCGTATATGCCTTTGATACAGGGATGTGTAAATAACTGTGGTATAATGGAACGCCAGCTAAAAATATGGTATTTCGGAAAACCGGACACCAGAGTTCGTCGAAAGGAAACAGTACCATACATGCTCAGTGGGGTCCTTGTAGGGCATTGTCTGGCCATATTGGAAACAATTTTTTTGTGAACAAGAATGTGGCAGCAAACTAAGGGTTATAGCTTCATCGTTTCATACCATCTTCTGTTGCGTCCATCACAGAACATCTTCTGTTGAATCCAGGCCCATTTATGTCTTGCTTCATTCATGATTTCAGTTTTGAAATTTGCAAGTAGTGAAAAGGAGTCACAATATGCACTCACACGGGGAACAGATATTACAAAAGTCAAACTTAAAATTCTGAAGAAGGTGGGTTGATAGTCAATTCCCCCTAAAACGATTTAATGAAGAGACCACGACATATATTTGCAATATCTTTGCTCCGGCAGTTTTATTACGAATCCCCTTACAAAGTTACACCTCTCTCTTATCTGATGGGCCTACATGTCTTTTTTATTCCAAAAATGTTAATAAGGTATTGCCTTTACAATGTCGTGTTTATGGTAAATCACTTAACGTATTTAGTATTTCTTCAAGTTTTCTGACCAAAATTAAAAAATTCTTTTAAATTTTCTGACCAAAATGTCCATGGACTCCATTAAAACTTCGAATTCAGTTTCATATTATCAAGTAAAATTCAACTATATTTAACTATGAAATGTAGTATTGTTAATATTTTATTGCTTCTATTGTGTGCATTTTACGTTGTACCTTTGAATATAATTTCTTTTAACTGACTCCAAACTCTTTCGCAGTGTTTTGCAGTCAGGCAAGAATTACGAAAATGATTACTCATTTAGCAACTGTAGCAAAATCAACATTCGAATCTCCCAAATAGGAAACATTTTTTCACGTCCTACACATTGAAAACGTATGTATTTAGGGAGATTGAGGAAAGCGATTACAAACGTAAGTTTTCACATCAGTTAACTGTAAATAAGCGACTCCGTCGTACCAGCAATGTGTTCTGAAAATAAATGTTCTGAGATTTCTAACAAGGATTTCCACTCTTGCTGCAAAGAAGAGTACACTTTGTGCTTATAGCAAGGCACTTATACATGGTTCTTGTGTTTAGCGTGGTATCGTTAAGGCAGTTCGAGAGTATTTATCCCTCAGTCCATTTTGTAAAGTAATTATGAAAAAGTGAAAGGCCAGTGTAACCTTAGGAACACCTGTTAGGATCTGTCAATCAAGCTTGTCAATCTATGTTTGGTAACAAACTATTTTTTTTTTTGCTACGTTCGTTTACAGGGCAAGACGCATGCAGACCAACCGGGGTATGCATTTGCCATAAAACAAACAAATCCTTTGTTGTTAACTGTACCAACAAAAATCTTCAAAGAGTGCCACAAAATATACCACAGATAGTCACCATATTGTGAGTATTCAATAGGTGGGTCACACTGGGTTGTGTTGAGGTGTGCACGGTACATACAGTAAGTGATATCAAATTGTAACGGTTTCAGGACCTTTTCCATGGGGATTCGTTTTTCATTCCTTGCCGTGAGGTCAAGGAATCCATTCACCTATGTAGGCATGTATGTGTATTGTAAGTGTGCGTGTGCGTGTGTATGTGATACTTAGCTTGTTAACACGATATTTCAAAAAAGGAAATTCCGGCTATTCTCATACTTCGAACAAAGATGCTCATTATTAAGAAAAAAAGTAAAAGGTCATCTGGGGTAACCGGGGTTCAAACTCTGAAAGCCTCGTTAACACAAAATTGCAAGGTAGGACGCTTGGATAAATTTCATACTTAGTATGTAGATCCGTTATGGTGAGAAGAACCTTATTGTTTTTTGCTGGAGGTCAAAGGTCATCTGAAGTCACCGGAGTCATACTTTGAAAAGCTTTTTAACACAATATCTAGGAATGAATTTTGGGGTCATTTCATTCTTAGTATGTAGATGCGTTATGTTAAAAGGAAGAACATTATTTTTTTACCGGAGACCAAAGGTCATCTGAAGTCACCGGGGTCAAACTGGTTGACACGACATCTCGAGGTAGGAAGCTTTGATTAGTTTCATCCTTAATATGTAGGCGTTTTATGGTGAGAGGAAGAACCCTATTATTTTTTGTAGAGGCCAAAGGTCATCTGGATCACCGGAGGTCAACCTCTGAAAACTGTGTTAACATGATATCTCAATGTAGGAAGCTTGGATAGAGTTCATGTTTGGTATGTTAATGCATTTTAAAGATAGTAGAACCTTGCTGATTTTTCGTTCATGTCAAAGGTCATCCGAGACATGGCTGGCGATCCCGGTGGGACAAAGGACATGTTCCCCAATATCTGAGAAATCGCCCATTGACTCTGAGTTTTTATACAGTAAAATATTTGAAAAGGGGTCATGTTCACCCTTCCCAATAATGAGAACAAATCGCCGCGCATGATCTGGGCTCACCAGAGGTCACTTTTTCAAGAAATCCAAGGTCACATATGAACACAAAAATGTATTCCAACGCAATAAGATAGCATTTGACCAATCGGTGACTGTAGGAAATGGGACACCTTGGCATCATTTGGTATGAAAAACATTTATCACCGAAACCACGATGCATTTTTGTATTTTGGTGTTTTGTTAGAGAAAAGCTTGAAAAAGGGCTAAACACAATATCTCAAGAAGGCTTACAATGAAGTATCTTATACTTGAATGTGTGACTGAACCACGTTGTGAGGATGATCCTTGGTGCCTTTAATGGAGGTCAAAGGTCATTCGAGTAACCAAAGGCTAATAAGCTGTAAAGATATATCATTTAAGAACTAACTTTTATAAATCTGAGATTTGCTATCATGATATCACTGCAACCACCTAAAGTTACCTCCTTGGGCAAATGACAGGAAAATTCGATCAATTCCATCCCGGCATTACCATGTGCATATGTTTAAACTCCATTTTTATTTGGTTCCCTCAGGTCTTTATTGCTTAGCCTCCATTGACAGTCAGCTATATTTTCTAAAGCATCAATGCATTCTTGATGTGTGTGCACTAGATTGAAAATATTTTACAGCAAGTTGATTTACACGATGTGTTAAGAAGGGTTAAACTAACCCATTCCCTACTTTACATTGCGACATACGATATGTAATTAGTTCTTAGCTCGAATGATTATTAGTTTTGGATAGAGAAGAACTGAGTTCGGCTAACTAATGTGTTAGTGAGGCAATTAACTTCTAACATCTAAAAATCTTTCAACATATATGCGGTTTCTTTATAAAGTGTATTGACTGAAGAAATGTCATAAATAAAAAAGCACTTCACCCTTTCGTTCTTATAATTTTAATATCTTAAGTATATTCCTCTATTGTAAAAAAAGTGTAAATTTGAAAAGCAATTTCAAATTATTGTTATCACGTATCCATGGGGAAATCAAGGCAAGAAAAAAACTGCAAGGCGTGCAGCAGCCAAGCATAAATAACTCACAAATTGTTGATAATGCATAAAAACCGCTGAGTAAAGACACATACAATGTCAAAACTTGTTAAATTGTACATTCTCCCATTCTTGCTTTTTTCAGAGATTTGGGGTATAATAAACTGACATCGTTACCAGATGATACCTTCGTGAATATGACAAAACTTAGACTTATGTACGTTGACAGGGCAATTCTGTTCTAAGCCTTCTCTATACGTTTCTAATATCTTGCAGTATTTCGTTTTTCTTATGGTTGAAGGAGAGTCGACGATAGTCTCTGTAATATTATAGATATAAGCATTACATGGTCATTTGCACTTTTGAATCGATTCCGACAAGCCAATTGTTGTAACGGGGTTGTACACTCTAAAAAACAAAAGTGAAATTCACTCCAAAAAGAGTGAATTATCATACACATGGAATGAAATATCGCTCTATTTGGAGTGAATTTTCACTCCACTCCGGGTGAAGTTCACTTTTTCTTAGGAGTGGCCCCTTAATTCACTGTTTTTGGAGTGAGTTTCACTCTTTTGTTTTTAGAGTGTACATATGAACAGACATATCAGCAGACCCATTAGAGATTAAAAAGCTGCCAAAGGTTGCTGTTGTGTCAAACAAACATTAAAACAAGCTCTCCTTGCAGAATGGGTTTGTAAATTTTGTGTTCATTTGCCATTTTTATTTCGATGATAAGAGGACTTGTACATTCATGATGGCGTTTGTGTATCTTTGTCTGTGTGTGTTTGTGACACTTGGCTTGTTAACAATAATTCAAAAAGAGGAAACTGACACTAGTCATACTTGGTAAACTCTGACCCATATTGAGGAAGAACTGGAAAAACTCTTAAAGGTTGTTAACACAATATCTCAAGATAGGTTGCAAGCATACATTTCATGTTTAATATGATATATCCATGGTAAGCGAAAGCTTTAGGTTTAGGTCAAAAGTCATCCGGCATCACCGAGGGTCATAATCTGGAAACCTTGTTCCCAAGACATCTCAAGGTAGGAGGCATAGATATATTCATACTTGGTATGCTGATGTCTCATGGTTTGTGGAAGTTTTTGGTACAGGTCAAAGTTAAAGTGGTGTCACAAGGGGTCAAGCTTTTTTTCGGATTACAGATTTATAAATCATCGTCACCACAATTCTTTTTAGCATTATGAACATCAAATATGTATGTTTCCTTCGGAGTAAAATCTGAGAACCGGCAGTACTGACACGGATTGGGCATGGGGGCGTTCCTCCTTTATTTCCGTCTGTTAGTTGTCTTTCTGTAGAATGGTTTATGTATGTTAATTGATTTTTTGCGAACTACGCGTTCCCTCACCTCTGTTAGAATGTTTTCTTTTAAAACCGTATTAGGAGTTTTTGCAAGTTTCAACGGCAAATGTTTTCAACAATGCAATTGCAAAATTTCGCACGCAATGGCCAAGGTCCTGATGCCTATTCTAGGACCAAAATGCATGCAATTTTTCTGGTAAAACCTAGTTTTGCGAAAACCAAGTACAAACTTCAGGCTTGCTCCAAAAGGAGATAACAAGGCAGTCATACATTATGAGCAATACTTGTAGCTGATGATAAATACGTCACTCATTAGACAGGCTTATTCAAAGGTCATTAAACGTTTATAAATAGATACAGAGAATGAACGTTATGAAACATAATTGTTTGTTCTCTACCCGTTTTTGTTATACCTATACTCCCTTTGTGCTCATTCCTCATAATCTTCTGAATTCTCGTTGAAAAGAAGTTCAAGTTTTTGCAATGTGCTTAGTGTGCTTTCTTGCAGTGTCGGTAGGATGTCAATTACAAGGATCACGCTAGCGTCCCCTTTTTGTAATTGTCCCAGATATTACAGAAAGCAAGATGCCAGTCTCATTAAACAGCTTTGGAGGGGTGCCATGACACAGCAATAATATGACATAATGAACATTGTTAGCATATAATCAGTTCAAAGTTACTTGGTTTGCATGTAAGGCACATTACAAGAAAAGACTTCACAATAGGCGCTCAGATAGAACACCTTTTCGCTTCTCCGAACAGAAAATAAGAAAAAGTTATGAACAATTCGAAACTTTTCCAAAACATTATTTTGCATCTAAGTAAAATTAGGTGAACAAAACTTTCTCAAAGGAGACGGGAACCGCCCCCACATACACTCCTCCCCCACGACTGCACCCCTGGGGCAAGCTACCGTGGTACGAATATGCATAAAGTACACCAGTTTATGGGTTCACGTGAGAAAGATTAGGAAAATTTGCCCCCACCCCATCACTATAAACAAATGACTAAATCTAAGTTACCGATCTTTCCAATGATTTCTTACTATTTGTCAAAGATCACTTGAAACCAGCTGTCCCAGATAAAGTTACAAATCCCATTTTGAAACAAAAAATTGTTCCTTCCTGTCTGTGTTAATGTTTCCATACATGCGAAAAATAGACATTGCATACTCCTTAATTTCGCAGTGAGGAGGCATTTTTGTAAGTAACGTTTGTTTTTAATTCTGGAAGCCACGAGAAAATTTTAATTAGCACAACAATTAAGCTATGCATTAACTTCAAATTTTGCATATTACAATTTCTAATTGTAAAATACGCAAAACTTAATTTTGAAACAAAGATAGGGTTCATAAAGTTATTAAGTTTGTGCTGTGGAGCAGTCACTTTCACATTATAGTCTTATTCAGTTGTAGAGCTTTCACTCAAATAGATTAGTATAAGTATCATATTGCCTTAGGCCTCTTTGATGTTGGTTACTTAACGTGTAAGTTTTTTTCTCAAAGCAGCAACGTATTTCAATATGGCGTCAAGGGAATTTCAAATACTTTATTATTCCTAGTTTACACATATTTAACTAGACTTCAAAGAAACTGTACTTATGTTACTGTCTTCTGTAGTTTAACGAGAATCATTAACGACTCCAACATTACTACATTCTATATTCATTCAGCTTTTTAAATTCAAACAACCTCCAGAGTATTCCGTCTGATTTATTCGGATGTCTTCCTCTTCTGGACACCGTGTGAGTATTTGTTTATCTTGTTTATCGTTTATATTCTTTATTTTTCCTTTCGTATTACCTGAGTAAAATTGGAGTGGAAGAAACTGTCAAGAGACTTTAAACGAAGTTATAAATGAGGTAGATCTCATTCTTGGGCTACGTGTGCTCTACATCAAATCATTGAACTTAAGTTGCATTTTCAGAACAAATCAACTTAAACAAGTCAAAACTTTCAACTAAGACAGCCACGAAATATATAAAAGTGTAAACAATACTCAATCTAGAGCATTAATAAGCCGCATAACTATAAACAAATAACTAAATCTGAGTTGCCGATCTTTCCAATGATTTTAGACTACTTGTCAAAGATCACTTTAAACCAGCTGTCCCAGATAAAGTTACAAATCACATTTTGAAACAAAAAGTTGTTTTTACTTTCTCTGTGTTAATGTTTCCATACATGCGAAAAAGTAGATATTGAATACCCCTTAATTTTGCGGTGAGGAGGCATTTTTGTGAGTAACGTTTGTTTTTAATTCTGAAGGTCACGAGAAAATTTTAAGTAGTACGACAATTAAGCTATGCATTAACTTCAAATTTTGCACCTTGTAATTTCCAATTGTAAAATACGCAAAACTTAATTTTGAAACAAAGATAGGGTTCATAAAGTTATGAAGTTTGTGCTTTGGAGCAGTCACTTTCATATTATAGTCTTATTCAGTTGTAGAGTTTTCACTCAAATAGGCTAGTATTAGTATCAAATTGCTGTAGGCCTATGTTAGTTACTTAACGTGTAAGTTTTTTTTTTCTCAAAGCAGCAACGTATTTCAGTATGGCGTCAAGGGAATTTCAAGTACTTTATTATTTCTAGTTTATACATGTATAACTAGACTTCAAAGAAACTGTACTTATGTTACTGTCTTCTGTAGTTAAACGAAAATCATTAACGACTCCAACATTACTATATTCTCTATTCATTCAGCTTTTTAAATTCAAACAACCTCCAGAGTATTCCGTCTGATTTATTCGGATGTCTTCCTCTCCTGAACAGGGTGTGAGTGTTTGTTTATCTTGTTTATCGTTTATATTCTTTATTTTTCCTTTCGTATCACCTGAGTATAATTGGAGTGGAAGAAACTGTCAAGAGACTTTAAACGAAGTTATAAATGAGGTAGATCTCATTCTTGGGCAACGTGTGCTCTACATCAAATCATAGAACTTAAGTTGCATTTTCAGTACAAATCAAGTTAAGCACGTCAAAACTTTCAACTAAGACAGCCACGAAATATATAAAAGTGTAAACAATACTCAGTCTAGAGCTTTAATAAGCCGCAAGAAATATATTTACGTCGACATGGAATATCTACATCCGTTCTCGTAACATTGTTCTTTAAGAAACTCCGACTTACACCCTGCAAAATGGGTAGTACTAAAATGCAAGACATAAAAGCGTTACAGATGGGTCATTGTGATTGTCTAAAACCATAGTGTGATAAGCAGAATGATACAAGTCTTGTGTAGCGAGTCCTGTAATGATAACGTCTTTAGACAGATGTTTTGCAAACGCCCATTTTCCCGTTCATTTTACCATTCTACCTTTAAAGAGGCCATAACACGTAAATCGAAATGACAGGAGAATTATTTAGCCTAAAAGTACACAAAAAGCTCTTTCAAAAACTGTTTTCATCACCCGTAAAGTCTCAAGCAATTAACATTAATGTTTCAAAAAATGCTCCAGAAAAAAGACTTGAAAATTAGAGCCAAGGTAATGACGTCATATTAGTACCCCAGCTTCCGTACTGTACACCAAACCTGTCGTGCGTACAGTGTACAGCACAGTCCTATACATACACTGAACATACAAAATGATTGTAATTCGTGTCAAGTTTATTCTGTCTCTAGAAACAAATCAGCAGTGATGTTGATCTGTCATATTTAAGTTTGGGCTATTACTAATAAGGATATTACTGACAATTATCGTTTTATTGATAACGGAAGGACGAAAAAAATTGGCAGTTTTTCAAGTTCCGTTCGGTCTGCAGTAATGTGCAGTGAGTGGACTGTGGCCGGATGTAGGCCAACACTGTTATAATTCGCGTCATATATAGAAATTTAAGTTTTTTCTGTCCAAAGGAGAGAAATCCACAGCGGTGTTGGTCTGTCATATTTTTGGGGCTGCAGTATTACTGATAAGAATATCACTGACAAATATCCTTTATTGATTACCGAAGGACGAAAAACTCCGTTTTTCAAGTTGCTTTCGTTCTGCAGCAATAGGTACTGTGAGTGAACTGCGTGGCACAAGAACTGTGCACATGCATGGGCTAGTTCCACGATTTTTACTGACACTTCCAAGAAATTGACCTAAAGTTGATATTTGTACTGCCTATACGAACTTTTCAATCCCTCAAGTTCCTTTCAATCATTCCATACATTTCTATGTTTGAATTTGTGAGGAGCTGTAATTTCGATTGGCTCATCTATGATGCTCAAATCGTTTGGGTATTCAAGCATTTAAAGAACAACAATTCAGTGAAAAAATTATTTGCCAATACCGTTGTTATTTTCAAGTGTTCCTTGTGTACTCTTTCTTCCTTCAAGGTTTCATCTGTTGTTTTATATTCTAAGGAAGGACCAGGCTCGAAAATTTTTATTTATTTGTAGGTTCTCTACAACCGTTATTACTGCATTTTATCAATTACTTTGCTGTTCAGTGACGAATTCTTTGTCATTCCTTTGCATGGTTTTGTACTGCTAAAATGTTGCTTTAACTTGCAATGGTTTGCAAAAAAAACAAAAAAACATTTCAAATTTTGTCATTCCTTTGCATTTTTTTTGCAAAAAAAAAAAAAACATTCCACACTTTCAATTGTTTCATCGTACCTTTGTTTCTGTTAAACTTTCGATTTTGAAACAAATCTCCCACCAGGTATTTGCAGCGCAACAAACTAAAGAAGATTCCAGAAGATATCTTTTTCAATAATTTTCAGTTATGGCACATGTGAGTGTTATTTAACTTCAATGTCTTTCAGAGTGATAATAAGGTTGGAGAATGTACACATTTTTCCTTAGATTGTTCTAATCTCATCACTTTTCTCTCCACTCAGTGAACTATTTCTCAATGAGATATCGGAGATACCTCCTCAACTCTTTAAATCATGTAGGATGTTACATCATCTGTAAGTAAGATTTATTTCGTTTTTCATGATATTTGTATTGCTTCTATAATTTTGTTCACGTGATACTGAAAACGCCATCCTTTTTTATCTTTTACAGACAACTTTCTTCAAATTTAATAAAGGAAATACCGAACGGCTTGTTCAAGTCAACTAAGAATTTAACATACTTGTAAGAAAACACTTATTTACCAAACTACGTTTTAATAAGTAAGATCCATTGAAGATTTTTCTCATTTTGATAGATACAAGCCTTGCCTAATGACTGTAGAGTGTCCTTCTACTGATAAAAAATGATCCCTTCTAAAAAGATCAATTTTCATGGTCGACTTATCTGAATTTCGTACTTCGTCACGAGACGTGTAGAAGTAATCTTACCTGGTTAAGCTTGAATTAGAATGGCAATGTTTAAGATCAGTTGTATCAGCAAGTTTCTCCTTTTCCAACCACAGGAGTGTGTCTAATAACACCGTTCAAGAACTCTCAAAAGATGTCTTCAGTGGCTTAACCCTACTGAAATATTTGTAAGGCACTTTTTGTCATACGACCCTTTTACTGACTGGCTTCATATACTCTGTTTACACGAACGTGCCTTCTTTGTAGCGAGAACCACATAGATTTTTGCCGTCGTGATGTCTAGACCTCAGATGAAATCATATGGTCTGGCAAACAACCGATCAGGATAACGAGCGCTTTGTTACCCTTACGCGAACTGCCACCGGCATTGATGTAGTAGTCGTGTATGCAATTGCACGAGTTGCATGTGCAACAATCAACAGGTCATTGGAACGTTCGCAAGAAATCAACATGCCCATACCAGTCGCATGCAGCTTTAAAGGGAAACGATAACGAGCTGATCTTGTTGTTGATAGTGCATCGTCATGACAAGTTCATTCCATTCTCGTACTTTGAACGATAGCGCAAAACTTTGGCCTCACGTAGCACTTGATATTTAAACGACAAACCTTATGCCGCAAACCTGGCAGCTTAGGAATGGTTTAACAGTCTTTAACATGAACCTGCCTCCCCCTAATTTTTAGTTCTTTGATAAATTACATACACCTTTTGGTAACAATTGGGCTGTAATATATCTCCTTGTTTCGCATTCTGTCCTTACGGTGAGCTCTCTTCACTTGAATTAATTAAGCCTCTTTTCTCTTTGTTTTGTAGCTCTATAGCTGGAAACAGAATATCTACTTTGCCTGCAGACCTTTTCGACGGCATAGGCTTGTCTGGCAGCGTGTAAGTTTCTCTTCGATAGAGAATATGGTCACGTCTTTCCTAAAACCTTTTTAATACAAACAACTGCGGGTGAGGATGTTACAACCGATAATGTAAAAATTAACCGATAGTGTAAAAACGACCGATAGTGAAAAAAAAAACTTACCGATAATGTGAAAACAACCGATAATGTAAAACAAACTTACCGATAATGTAAAAATATCTTTGAACCGATAATGTAAAAAAAATTTACCGATAATGTAAAAAGAATTTACCGATAATGTAAAAACTGTTCCAACGAAGATTTCTTATGGTCCTACGTACATGTGTGCGTGTATATGTGTGTGTTTAGGTAGGTAACAAACTTTTTACCTCACCAAAATGAACTTACCTACGATAAAAAAAAAATATCATAAAAGGACTTCAAGTATTTTATGACATGGAACCTTCTGCCATTGTGCGTGATGCTCCGCATAAGCAATGGAGTAAGGGGAAACAAGCCAGTGAGCCACAACTGGAAAAAAGACCTTGGCCGGCTCGACTTGAACCAATTGGTTGTAAACTGGGCCGTTAAACCTCATCTAACTAACAAACTAATAATACAAGTGTATAAATGCTGTAGATAGATGTTATACGATCAATACTTCTAAAAATACAAGTGTAGACATGTTTTATCATGGTAATGTACAATGAGTAGCAAAGATTTTTTATAAAAATGATTAAAAGGTCTTTCATAAGCCACCGCATAGTCGGACAGGGTTGCTTAGCTGATAAATTTCCGGGGGGGGGGGGGGACTGAAAAATCTTACGTACAATGTCAAAGCTCATTCGTCACTACGCCAGTCACAGGTGCTCCATTTGTCAGTATGAAATGGGGACGGTATTTCACACATATTTCTTAATTAACTACCTGCTACGTAGTTGGTATGGCTGTGTAGGTAGACGAACATAGAAGGTATACCTGAAATGATACATTAATACCTATTACAGAACAGGCATCTATTGTGATTGTTGGTGTCACGAGTAGGGTAAAACATACACGACCGGACAAAGGACTAGAAGGAAACACAACTTACCTTCACTTCAGCCTTAAAAGTTTATTGCACCAAAATAAGAACCCTGGACGGCTTTTGACAAGAGAAAATGGGACTTGAATTAAGTATGGAGATCAAGATATTTATACAATAAAAACTCCACAGCAGGAAGCCACAATTTACCCAGCAAGTCCAAACTAACTCACAAAGACGATAGAAGCTGCTAATTGCTCCCATCAGATATTGATTCCAACTGCAATCGATTTATAATCAAGAATGCGGGCACACACATCAACCCTCTCACAAAGAGAACTGAAATTTAATACAGTATCACACCTGGCCTCCTGAAACCTCCCAAATTCTACATTTTAAGTAAATTAAGGTATAGAAACGTACGTAAACCCAGTAAACACCCGCAACATTTTCGGTGAAGCAAGCAAATCGCATGTAAGTTTCGACCGTTGCTGGTGCGAAGCTTCTGCTACACAGGCACCATATCCCTACGTTTTGTTTTGCAAGGTGTTACATATTAATCACTTGAGACATGTATATCATGTCTTATCATGTAACAAGGTTAAGGTTAGGGTGGGGACATGAAAAAAGGTAAGGGTTAGAAGTCTCGAGACTTCATATCATGGCATGCATGATAGAATGTTGTGGATTGGGTACCACAGACTGAAAGCAAATGAATAGTCATGCAGTAAATTTCTACAGCTGCACTGTATATTTGGTTCAAGTGCTTCTAGACTTGTGCCAGGCGTACTCGTGACATTTGCTCAATTCATCTGGATATTCTCATGTCTCCCTTTGATATAAGGCGATTTTCCTTCCCCTAATGGAAGGTATTAATTACGTGATTTTGTAAATAATAACAAAACCCTTTCGTGTCCTGTACATCGTTCATTTGTATTTGTGTGTGTGTATGTGGGGGGGGGGGTGTTTGTATCCCGTCTAGATTTTATTCGGTTTTTGTTTTCGTCCTTGTCAGTTAACAATCACTTTTTAAGCACACGAACCAATAACATCACAATTGGACTATAGAGCTACACTGTCCTTTCCTTTTTGGGTACCGAAATTATGACGTAGGTTATTACCGTTCAACTCAAACCGTCAAGTCTATTCTTACAAAAGTGCTATTAACAATATCGTTAACGAAAATAAGAATTAGCGAAACAGAGTAACAACCCTTGAAAGAAGGATAACTTACTGGCCTTTGGATCGACTACGTCAGTGTACCGCTATTTGCAGTCATGCGATTGATATCCCGCACCAATTCAAAGAATTCTAATCGAAACTGAAAGCAGAAAGCGTGTGGAACCACTAATCTCCGTCTTCTGCAGTACACCTTGCTCAGATAAATCCAAGATAAAGTCCACTTGAGAAAAGCCATATAGTTATACAGACGACTTCATTAGCCTAGGGTTATTGTCTTTATGTAACATTGTCTCAATATTTAGTGAATGTTTTCATATTTTTTGTATTTCTTTTAGGGACTTTTCCAGTAACAGTATAAAAGAAATTCCAAGTGGTCTGTTTAGTGGTAGGGAACATCACGTCGAGACGCTTTATTTTCAGAGGAACAACCTGACTTTTCTGCGACAGGGCTCATTTAGAGGGCTCAGAAACCTTCAGCATATGTAACTATTAATATTTAGTTTCCGATTTCGATAAGAAAATAGGACATTCATATAGGTTTTTTTGTTGGTGCTACTTTCGGGCACAACGTGCTGTTCCTGGCAACAATATCGGGTAACAGTACCCAGCTCAACCCCTACCCTCCACCTCCGTCTTCTACCTGCCCTTTGAAAGAATAGTCCTTGGCGTTAGTGTCGCAATAAAAACCATAACTTTAAGCTAGTGGTACCGTGCCAGTGACTTTATAAATATTTAGAATAATCTGTGCAAATCTTCTCTCGTCCATATACGCTGTTTTACTTCTGTTGGGTACATGGGTCCGACAAGTTACCCTAAACCTCACCAGGTTTTTTTTACCGTATAAACGCTATGTACTTTTATGAATGACTTAACGAAGCATGCATAATTGTAAACAAAGGTTCTGGAATGGGATGAATTCGCCTCCGTCCGATTTGTTTCTTTTGTTTTTACTTTTTTCCGTATTATGTTTTTTTTTTCATATCACTACATTTATTTTCCAGTTCAGTTTACTTCCAGTTTACGATTTTGAATGGTTTCAGACTTAACCGATGCTAAGGAGGCTTACTCTGCATTAGACACACTACCAACTCCTAGAAAGTCTCCGCCTTTTATCAAGCGGATCTCTCGCACAAAATTGTTCGAACGTCTTATCTTTAGCTATAGTTGGGCAAATGCCCGACACTAGGACAGAAACATTTTACGGGGGCTTGGTGTCTTGCTTGCAAGATTTCTTGCATACCGTGTAAAGTTGATTTGAAACTTTGGCAGCAGAACATTTTTACTCTAAGAAGTAAGCATGGAAATCGGTTTGGCTCTTCTGCACATCACCCGATAATTATTCAAACAATCATTTGACACCAATAATTGCAGTCTGTCTTCGTTTCATACCTTATTCAGGCTGCGACTTTTGCTTACGGGCCGTACATACCGGCAAGAACCGATCTTTGATTTCTTGCCCAAGGAAAAAGGAGATTGTGCCATTACGTGGCGAGTGTGTGTTTACGTATTTGTGACGCTTGGCTTGTAAACAAGATATCTCGATACCTCAAGTAACAATGATGAGATACTTCTCGTACTTTGAATCTAGAATTATCATATTAAGAGGAAGATCCCTGTTGTTTCTGGTGAAAGTCAAAAGTCATAGAAGATAAACTGTGGTCAAAAACCGAGAACCTCGTAAACATATCTCTATTTAAGAGACATGAGTGCTATGCAAACTTGACATGGTGGTGCGATATAGTCAGAAGATGAACCCTACTGGCTCTGGTAGAGTTCAAAGGTACTCTGAGATCACTGGAGGTGAAAATGCGAAATTCTTAAAAACTGCTTGTAAACACGATATTTCCAGATAGCAATGATGGACACGGTGTGGTATATACCTGTATGATATTGTTAGGAAAAACCTTATTGTTTTCAGTGGAGGTCACTGCTCATTTGAGGTCATCAGAGGTAAAAACCGGAACCTTTAAAATCATGATATTTCAAGCAGGTATTATGGATACATATGATACTTGGTACAAAAATGTGTTACTTTAATAAGAGAGAGGGAACCATATGGATTTTTTAAGTTCAAAGGTCATATGAGGTCATCAGAAGTGAAACTATGAGAACTTTGTAAACTAGATAGACAGTAGGTGGTCCTTAAAATTGTGTCTGACGTTCCGTGACCAACGAAAAGTTAGGGGCTAAACTTTCGTGCCATTCCAAAGAAAGTAACAGGGAACTACATTTACTTTTTCACAAGCATAAGTGTTACAGTAAGCATAAGTGTTACAGTGATCTTCTTAATAACGCACACTTATGCACACGTTTAAAGGAGGCTGTGACTGTAGTATGATTAGAAATACCATACACCTCAGATGTTTTCTGATGGCATGGTGAAACGGCGTTCGGTGCAACAAAACACCCCTTCTTCTTCGGCAAAAAAAAATCACTAAGCTTGTCGACTTTCTGGTTTTTATTTATTTTTTATTTTTTATTCATGTATTTTATTTCATATTTTTTTTATAGTTTGCTTCATTTTACCCCATGTATACAGCAATAATTGTTGGTTATAGGCACAAGAGACCTCTCGTTGACGAGGGATGAGCTTATAATAAAAGTAGCGCAAACCTTCCTTTTTTTACAAGTTGCCGGACACACTCATTGCCTGTAACTTTCACTATGGTTATGTTACCTTCTGTTTTTTTTTAATACTATGCATAAAAGCCTGTCTTATATAACTATTACTTTTCTTACCAATTACAGATTTCTCCAAAATAACAATATAAGCTCTCTTGACGACGGCGTATTTGTGGGACAAAACATTCGTAACATGTAAGGTCTATGTCTAAACTTCAATTGTGTCAGAAATGGCATTAATAAATCAATACCTATGAAATCGTGGTGAGAATCTCGTAACTTGTGGGTCGCAATAAAACCTACTTTGTTACACCTTCTGAGAAGAAGACAAGTAGCCATTCTAAAATAAACTTCGCAAGCAGGAGCGTCGCGACCGGGGTTATGAGGAGGTCACTCCCAAAGTTAGTCAGAGCGTCGATAGACGGAAAATCTGAAATACCAGTTGGGATTTCTTATTCTCAGTCTAGCACATCTTTCCGATTAATCCTATGCCAACTTTGTACATATCTTCCTACTAAATCAAGTAAGAATTCATATCAAACGTAAAATCGAGTCAAAACTGTTTTTGTCACGGAATATTCATATGTATGTGATGGATCTAATATAATCATTTTCTATCACAGATGTTTGTCAAACTGTCAGAACTTTCGCAAATGCTTCGCGCTTCAAACCTTACCACATTCCTGTTCTTATTATCAATATCTTTCGATAGCAACTCCCGTAGAAGCACAGCGGCAAAAATTAAAAGCTGCTTACGAATTACCAGGTATAAGACTGGCTTTGTGAGTGACATTTAGGTTTGTTGGGCAATTGACAGTGTCTCGATGAAGAGTAAGAATGCAGGTTTTGTCATGCGTCGCTGTTTGCACCACATATCTTTACAACTATTAAGGTAATTATACATGGAACTGTTCTGATCGCAACACTTTCCGAAAAAGCAGATATACATCTAAAAGCATCTGTTTGGGCCTCGCATCAATATGGGATCTTTAATCTAATTTGTAGCATGATGTGGAAGATTGAAAGTATATATTTGCCGTTATACATTTTTCAACATTTTTACCGATCCCTTTGCGCGCAGGTATTTTATATACGTATATTTCGTATACTTACGACGAAAAAAATTCTGAAAAGCGCTTGTTACTCCTTCACCCCTTTTGCTATACCTATCAAGGAGGTTAAATATCATCTTCCTGCACGTATAATCTCCCTTCCTCCCATTCCTCGTTGCTGACAGCTGTTTGTCTGGATTATCGTTCAAAATTAGTAAAAGTACGATAGACGTGAAGTGCTAGGCGTCATACTCTGTATTATCATTTGGATGTCACGTAATAAGCATTATGTCATTGCCCAATTTTATATAATTGATCCAGCGCTTCCAAGTAGCCTAGGGATTTACTTGTGCTTGAACCATGTGCACACAAAGGCATTTGATCCCATGATGCATAAAATTCCTAGAAATTGGATTTCGAGGTATTTCGGGATCTAAGTAAATTATGTAAGCAGTCTCCGGTGTTCCGATCGGCACTGACCTGAGAGCAAATGCTTTAAACTTAAGCTAAAGGTTTCCCACTTATTTATGATGCATGCTGGAACAACAACTGAAGCTAAGTATGAAAAAATAGTGATTTTCAATTTGGGTCTCATGCTAACTGTAAACGAATCGCTTTTCTATCTTTCAGTTATATCTTTGGGAACAAGTTAAAGCAAATATCAAATAACTCATTTGCTGAAGGAACAAAGGAAATGTAAGTATAGTTCTTCTTAAAAATATTTTGCTTTATCAACAACATACTAAAAGCTTAGGTGGCTCCATCATTTGGAGGGTTAAAAGAACTAATGAAAGAGGACAAAAAGGTCACTGTTGTGGAGATAAACTTACCAGTAGCGCAAAGTGAGCTTTCCACTAGTGTTAAATAGACATCTTAGACGGAGCTCCTTGCCCTCTTGACACTACTTCTTTTTCCCCAAATATAAATCGTATCACTTCCTACTTAAATAGAATATGCTAAGCTGAACACCGTAAGTACATAACCGTCTGTTTTTCCAGAAATCGTTTTCATTTACTGTTCAATCCAATCCGTTGATGAGCAACAGTTTGGGTTAGCTTGACGGTATGACGATACCATTGTCAGTGTAGTGTTTTTGATTCCTTGTTGAAAGTAACGGGAATTAATGTCACTTGGGATAACAAAAGAAAAAACACGAAGTAGAAAAATCTTGGGAACTGCTCGTAAACACGGTATCTCAAGAAGGATGACTGTGAGGGATTGGATATATAGCATGTAGGTAGACCACATATATTATGTGGTCGCTATTATTTTTGGTGGAGATCAAAGGTAATATGAGTTCACTAAAAGATCAAAAATTTGTAAACACCATATAACAAAAAGGGTCATACAAAGTAGTCTCGTACTTATTTATTTTGGTGGAGGTCAAAGGTAATATAGGGTCAAGAGAGGTGAAAACCTTGTAAACACGATATCTTGAGAAGACTAATTTTGAGGGATCACGTACTTAGCATATAGATGGCCAACATTTAGTAGATAATTCGCATAATTTTTGGTGAAGGTGAAAGGTCATTTAGGATTTATGAGAGGTCAAAAGTCAAAACCTAGTAAAAACGATATCTTAAGGAGGATACCCTTAAAGGATCTCATACTAGGCATGCCAATGGCCCACGTTGAAGGATGATGTTTATTTTTACAAAGATCATTTGGTTTCAAAAATTTCAAAGAGCAAAATTGCTACTTAAAAAGGCATCTCGACGTCAGGGTCAGGGATACCATGGTTGAATTTGTGCATAGTTAATATTGACTAGATGATTTTATTGTTTGTGGTGGAGTTCAAGGCCATTTGTTGTCAGCGATCAAACTGTGAAAACCATGCGAACATGATATATCAAGGTTATGAACTCACACTTGGCATGTCATTGCGCAAAAGTGAGGTTAGAAACCCTACTGATTTTGATTGAGGTCAAGGGTCATTTGGGGCTACCGTTGGCCAAATGCAGTATGCTTCTAACACTGAGGCAACCATGATTTCTCAAGATGAGTAATAGAGACGGACTTCGTATTCTGTTAAAACTCATAAACATTATTTGTCAAATATAAGTTATGTTTTGATCTCACATGTTATGGCCAAACATGTTATGTTTAAAGCAAGAGACTGATGTAGGACCATGCTAACATTACATAATGGAACATAACGCTTATTCTCCGGCTGACCACTTCCGCGAATGTCTTAACTGTGTGTGGATTTGCTTCACATCAGACTTATTTACTAATATTTCAGCCTATACTTTACATAAAATTACGGGGCATGTAGAGAATGAAAGATTGATTTATTAGCTTTTGGTCTATCTAAGTTTTATTCCAAATTAACATTAGGAAGGTTCGGCTGATTTCCATCTAAAAATCTAAAAACGAATCTTTACCAGTGGCAATTTTCGCCGAAACTGCTAAACTGAGGCCATTTCATTCAAACACACAGTGATATCTTCCTTTCTGAATAGTCGATAGTGTCGCATCGACTTGGGGCAAAGTGGATCTTTCAGAGTAACGTTTTGCCTTTTCAACAGTATAAAATTCAGTCTGATTGGTGGAATGAAACCTTCGAGGATTTTAGTTGATAATAGAATACCCCGGTCAAAGTGCTAGAACGTCTTATTATTCTCTTTGTTTTCCTGTAGCGCAGAAGAGCGGTTGTTCAGTTTTGAATAGAAACCTAAGAGACTGTTATTAAATCGGAGCTGAAATTTGGCTTTATCTGCACCCATGTGAAAATATAATGCCAGTAAACTTGTCTCTAATGTTTATAGATCATAGATATTAAGTTTTATACCAGTTTAACGACAAGTGAAAGAGAAATCCTAGTTTAAAAAATGTTCGTTGTTAGATTCTGGCTCCAAAACAGTTCGTTCATGATGGTATCGTCCACCGAAAGGGAAGGCTAAGTATTTTTGTGAATATTAAAATGATATCGGCCAAGTAAAAGACGTCAAATTATAAAATAATATCAAGTTACTTAAGTAAAATATTTTTGGTAACATTCAACCAAGTTACATTATATATAAAACGACCAAATCTAATTTTACTAAAATACTATCCCCTTTAAAAATGGTCGAGCCCACATAGCTTTCAAAGCTCTCACGTAGAGCGGCGTGTGTTGAAGGTTAGGAAGTTACCGAAGCGTGAAGCTGCTGCGCCAAAGAAACTGGGTAACTTGTTTTGGGAATTTATGTTCCATTATGGTCAATCTGTCTGATCTTTACCAATTGAATTGTAACTTTTGATACCTAAATTTAAGCACTGTAAATTCACAATGAAAGTGTGTCATCTTGAAACCAAATTTCTAAAATTCGAGCCACATGGCAAGGAATTACTAAACCTTTTGGTTTTCTGGTTTCCATTGCTCTAGTCACCTGTACAGAAATAATATTGAGACTATCACTACGGAAGCTCTCTCACCTTTGGGCAGTAACGTGATTCTGTAAGTATAAGCATTAACCGTCTTAAGCAGTACGTTTAATTCGCTCGGCTCATTCTATTGATGTGAAGATGTTTGTTTCTACATCAGGTAAATTTTCTTGCTTGTTCACGAATTCAAATTTCAAGCAAAGGCGACCTCATATTACTGGAGGTCAAAACTTTGTTGACGCCGTGAGAAGAGAACATAGGCAAAGAAATTGTCAACTCTGTGTGGAAACAAAACAAGAACCCTATATCTTTATTAAAGATGAAATGTATCTGACGTCACCCGTCAAACTCGGAAAACCTTGAAAACACGACTTATCAAGATATAACGCGAGGATATTTTTTCACTTGGTATGTCAGTGTGGTATATTGAATAACGTATTCCCTTGCATTAAGTGGTTAAATGTGAAAAGAGAAAACAAGAGGCTAACCACCGATAACACCCAATGCACATAGCGTGTACAGTTTAAACTGATCTGTGTTACGAAAACGCATCTGATTAGGGTTAAGGGAAAGATTACTGATATTACATCTTTCTAGTGTTACATGTTGGTAACCCAAGTTAGTTTGAAACTGGTAACGGTTTCCCATCATGTACAGTATTTACTGTACACGCTAGGAAAATTGGTTGCCGATAAGCACCGTGTGTTGCGATTTCCTTTCATTGCGCAATCAAAATGAGTTTTGAGAACATTTTGTATGGAATCATTCATGATTATTCCATCCGATCATTCTGCAACTTATGTGGAGGCTAATAATGACCACCCGTCGGTGAAAATACCCAAGTCACGGGGCCTCTCCAGAAAGAAAAAAAAAACAAACAAACAAACTTAGAATCAAACACTGATTAAGGCGGTTTCTGACATCGCGTGATTGAAATGATTACTGCAATGCAGATTGTGGGTAGTCTGTAAAGCCAAAGTTCAAGTAATATGGAAGACAAGCCCCCTCACCTCCTTAAAATCCCTGAAATAATTTAGCTCAAAATAGATCAACTGTCTGGTCATCTGACCCATTACCTGCATTAGGCAAATTATCTCTCCATGAGACAGGGCATCTGACCGCCATAGTTTTTGGCTGATAACTGTGGTTGCCCATTAACCAACCCGACATCTATCAAGAAGGATAACATTCAATAACACTTAAACATGGGTGATATGTATAAGCCTGACAACAGTAAACGGGTCATCCACAAAGATGGTGCCCCTAATATGAAAACCAAGTTACACTTACTGACAAATGATCTTGTTACAGCAATGGGGAATGTGTCTCTCAGCCTACCTGACTATGAAAGAAAAAAGGTTATACAACACTTTGTAAACAAGATGCAAAATAGTGGTTCTTCGAAATCTTATCATTATGAAGTTTATTGCAAAGCAAAGAGAACCGTTTCCATAAAATAGTCAGTAATGATGGAGATAGGATAGTTCCTATGTTTAGGCAAAAAGCATGGGAATGTGAAAGATACGGAAAAGGTCAGTAAAAAGTACAATTGGTTCAAAAATGAGAAAACAATAGCTGAAGCTGTGTTGTTCGTTGGAGCCACTCCTAACAGTGAATTACTAAAGAAGTGTAAGAGTATTATGAAAGAAACTGAACTAAACATGAATGTTGTAGAGGGGGCTGGTACAAGACTTTAAGATAGTAAATCCAATTCTCTTACTGGTAAAGTTTGTATGGATCCTGTCTTTAGTTTATGCAGTGTCAAGAGAGGGATCTGTAAGAAAAGGGAGGTTGTATATTGTGTTCAATGTAAGAATTGTAAAGGAGATTTCATGTATATAGGGGAAACATCTAGGGCTTTGGGTGAAAGATGCAATGAACATTTTACCAATAAGAACGAAATACAACTCAGTCTTTTAAAATCATAAAGTGGAATATCACAGTGAAGATGTTGAATTCGATGTTTGCATTCTTAATCCCCATACCGGGGACCCTATGCGGAGACAGGTTGCTGAAGGGGTATGTATAGCTGAACTTGATTCAATGCTAAATAGTAATAAAGAGTGGTCTACAGGTGGGATTATCAACGGTAGCAACAGACTGTAAGCCTTGGTCCCCTACAGTTCTCTTCGCGCAGTGTATTGGTTGGTTTTGTTTATTCATCCATTTCTAAACCATCACCCTTTGGTAGCATTCTTTTTTCACTTGCCTACTTCTCATATGTATTTCTATAGTAATTGACTTTGTTATTGCTGTTGTATTATTAGTTGTATTCTAATGATGCTCGAGGACAGACCGAAAATTTAAAATATACTCAGGAAAAAGGAAAAATGAATCTGTGCACTATTTATTTTCCTTGATGCTACACTTTTTACAATAAATTACAATATCTCATAACATAAGGTTAATAATCAGGAAAATCGTTTTGAAACAGGTAAACCTTCTGTGCATATTTTGTTTCGGTCGACATTTTGTTTGGTTATACAGGTCAACCAAGATGAGGAAAATAACAAGACGTCCCTCCGTATAATAATTAAATATAATATATCGAAAATAATAAGAAGAACATTAATAAAAAAAAAATAGCGTTGGCCTATTGTTATTCTTCTTATTCTTATTCTTATATATTGTAATTTCAACACTGGTAACCATTTCCTTCTTCCACCACCTGGTAGAGCTGAATTCCAACAAAAACATTGTGAGAAGTAACTTTTGATGAATTTGTTTAAAATCTGGACGGATATTTAAAGCAACTGTATTAAACATGAAGTTAGATCTCCAAAGAATTCTGTTTACCTACGATAGAATCAGCGTCGAAATTTCAGACGGATTGGTAGAAGTAGCCGTTACGAATCTAATACTTTTACAGCGTCACGCTTGAAAAAGCGTAAAACGCTCTGAATTTCATTTTTCCCTTTATATTCTGAAATTTTCGGTCAAACGTATATTTTTTTATTGGGGGAGGGTGTGACCCTGAATTACCTCTGGCCCATACCCTCCCGCAAAGTCTGCTTGGATGAAAAGCGTAAAAATTTTAAGAGTGACCGCCGAACAGTTCCCCGGCTTATTTGTATTTGAAATGACACTTCTACCTATTATATCTGTATCACTTTAACATTTACCTAAAAATTTCACGTTTGTCCATACATTTTACAGATTTCTTACATGCGGAAAACTAAAATCTACACCATGGTCGGAAAAACACATCAACATGTAAGTCAAATAGTAAACCTTTAGCCTATATCCTCGTTAACGATTTTATGTCGATGTGTTATTCAGTTAGAAAGTAGAGAAACGCACTATTTGTTGTAACTGATAAATGTTAAATTAAATTAATAGCACGTACACCTATGATAAGAGCCCTTAAAAAAAACTTTCGCCAGTTAAGGATCAGAAACCATACCAGTTAATTAATAGATATTAATTTGTGTAAATCATGAAGGGGAACGTTACGAAATATTTATAGCAACAGCAACAAAAGAGGTCAAACTGTGAAAAGCTGGTATGTTACTGAGAGGTCTTAACCGTAACATGGGAACGACCCATGTTTCTTACAGGATTCCATTGTTTTAGACGTAGGTGAAAAGTCTCACAGAGGTTAAATTGTGAAGACATTGTGAAACATATGTCGAGAAGGTTAACATTGAGGGATAGCCTTCAATACGAAAAAGCATTTCCCTCTAGTAAGGAATCATTGTGACATTGGGCCTCTATAATAGTCTTTTTTACTCTATTCCGAAAATATTTGTAGTTCTTCTTTGTTTATAATTTCTGTGGTCGATGAACAGCAAAAATGCTAATAGTCATAAATGCAGAAACCCATTTGTGAATATCTTGTTCAGTAGGTGTCCTCTCTAATGCACAAAGTAGGGAGCGTTTCACCGCTGTTCACTCAACATATTTTTTATCGGCAGAACGTGTGTGAATGCTCATTTTGTTCCGATGATAAAATTTAACGCAACATCAAAGAAAAACAAACGAAGATTAGAAGGAGAGGGTTTCCACTGTGCAATAAGCCGTAATCGAACAGAATGCAGTCCTTGTAAAGCTGGAACATTTGGAGATCAACACGGGAATTGCTTACGCTGTCCCGCAGGTCACTGCAATAAATTTTCTTCCTTTAAAACATAATGGGCATGTTTAAGTAAAAATAGGGCTGTTACAGAGATAAAGCAGCATGCAAAAGCCTACCGAATACATTACTACAATCAGTCCGGGAGAAACCCTCGAAGGAGGGTACACAAAAAACCCTCCTTCGAGGGTTTTTTGTGCACATGGGGGCCGCCATTATCCACAATGCATTTCACCGGCGCCAT
>WURT03004750.1:0-16805 GCA_009936505.3 Holothuria glaberrima
ATGTTTAGGAATTAAACACACAGTGTTTAGGAATTAAACATGAGTGTTTGGGATAGAAACATGTTTCCAAAGTGGGGACAAAAAATGTGTTTAATTCCTCAACAAGCTTTTTAGAGTGTACCTTGGGTGAAAGTTTAGAGGGTCACGGCATTGATCGCTGTTCCGGAAGGGGTCTAAGCGGAGAGAGTCCCCTCCTTTTTGAGAAAATATCGAAAGGTTAACTGTCCTTGGATGCAATATTGATGCTTTATTTTATTTTTATAGCGCCGGTGAAATAACTGAAAATTTGAAAATCTGTATTTATTTCAAAAATAGATTTCTTAGACACATTCACAGCAACGGTTACATGAACGGGTGATGTCAGTGGGGGTTGAGTAGTCCTGTACGCCCCCAAAGACGTTTAATACCATGTTTGTTACAGCTCACAACAGCTTTAAAACCAAAGACATATAAAAGCAAACTTGAGGATAAACCTGGCAAGCAGAGGTGGCCTACTCAATTTATTGCTGGCTCCAAAACGCTAAAGGTGGAGTAAAATGACGGAGGACAATTTCCAACTGGGAGGTCCTTCCTTGAAGACCATCCAACAGCATCCTCGAACAGCAGCCTTCTAAAATGTATTAAGGCAATGATAATTTTAAATTTCCTAATAGAGAGACAAAAATGTTTCAGGGGAGGGGCGTCTGCCCTGACCCCCTTGGTCAGACGCTTGACCGTATCTGAAGACCCGTTTCTCCATTACTAGTCAACCGTTTAAGGTAACGAGTCCATGTGCCCAAAAGGGGAAAATTAACTTCAAATGATTACCATAATTCAGCTGGAGAAATCTTGTTCTTTGACATACGTGAAAGACGTTTTCGGAATTGAATTTGTGAGACTGTTATCTATATGTGCAACACAAGTCGCAAGCATCGAAATGTTGATTCGTTGTCGTCAACGGTTTTTGCTCTCTTGGGCCATGGATTTCCTTGATTTCGATCAAGAGGTCCTGCTTCCGCTAATCGTGCTTCCTTATTTGATTGATCAAGCGTAGTATCTGATCTTTTAAGCCAGTCTAGAAAAGAGCTAAGATTACGGACCTAAATAATGTAAAGGACTAATGGCTGGGAGGATAGATATGTCGTAGTGTACCAACAGGGGACGCTTATATCCTTTAGGTAACAAAACCACTTCCGAGGTTAAAGTTTAGTTTTCACCTTCAGGCATACAGCCGAAGGAACTTGTAGGTAGAAAAAGATATGAAGCTCAATCCTATGGCGCAGAAGGGACTTGTTTTTTGGACAAGATCGGTAAATTCGTGTCCATATCGGGTCTTATCTCTATTAGTTTACATCTTGGTGGCAATAAGACCCTAGATTCGTTTTTCATGTACGTGAAATCAGACGACTAATGAAACAAATTTCTACAAAACAAATATGTTGCTATTATCTTCTTTCCAAATTTTCAACAAAAATGGTCATAACTCTTGATTTTACATTTTCAGTGTACAGCTGATTCACAGAACATCAACGTATACTTCCATTCTAACGAAGCAACTCAAGTGTATCCTTTAATAAAAGTAAAAACAGACGGATAAGTATTTCTAGCCTACAGATGTTAACAGCATTACACCCGTTTTAAAGGTTGTGGGAGAGTGTGGGGGTACCACCTGTACCAGGAAATGCACTTTAACTTAAAACTTGCACTTCTAGGGGTGTAGAATTAAAACGTGGTGGATGAACCTTTTTCTCCTACGTTGTTTTACTTTGCTGATTCTTACAAGAACACTCTAAAGCAATACTTAGGATTAAAACGTTTTTTTTCTTAAAACGTTTCTCTCCACACTTTGCAAATATGTTTGAATGGTAAACACCATTGTCAAATTTCTTCACATTTATTGTAATTTAAGATAAAATAAGATTTATTTCAAATGAGTTTCGGTGGGTCTGGGGTGAGCAGTACCCGATTACCCCACACAGTCTAAAAAGGCGGAACCAACAACAGAAATCAAGCGTGGCGTGTGTACCACTGATATTTATCTTACGGATACCTAGACAGAGAATTAGTCGACAAATCTATTTCCTTGACGACATATTTACAGATGGCTAATCGAGAGGTGAGACTGCAAACTATATGATCGCAAGCTCATAGCTCAGGTGAAAGCAAAACAGGCTGGTAGGACAAATCGGGCTCGTCTAACGACTTAGTCCTACTCATAAATAATGTAGCAGAAGATGTGTAATTGGAATAAGTAAATGATATTGATGTTGCTTTAGTTGCATCTACTTTCGTTAAGAACTCGTGGCGTTAGGGAAAAAATGTAAGGCAAATCATCTTTAAGCCAGAAACCGTAACAATTTTTCAGGAACTGTTTGGTTTTAAAATGCTTTCATGAGTAGGCTCACCCTGCCACCAATTAAGGGAGAGGTTCTCCAAAACCCGAAACGAATGTAAATTAAAACTCATCAATGAGGTTAACACCCCTTCTAAAATCCAGACCTCCAGCAAATGAGCTACAGAGGCAGGGGACCAATTTTTGTCACAACAATCCGATTTTTTTTTCTAAAATGATAACTTATGCAATGATGTCCACATTTTACTAAAAACTTATTGAGATACTCTCAACCGCGTCAACGAGCGTCTAAAGACGCTTTAATTTTTTTTTCTTGCTACTTGCAATGCTGTGTTATTAGCGACAAACTTACGTCTTACTGCAGATGTAGCCGACGGGATATCCCTTTTGAATCAGAGAGGTGTTACTTTCACACGAGATCCAACGTAAAATGTAATTTATTCTAATCCTGTTTGAGCGGCTTAAGAATGAGGAGATAATCATTCAATGACAGATGATAGGACTTCAGAACCCCCATTTATTTTGTCCAATACTTATAACTGCCAGCCAACCTTTGTCAACGACTCTATCAGGCTTACAATAGGATTATCGTGAACAATGGTTTGATGTGTAGCAAGTTGCCGACAGCCTAGTAAGTGCGAATGTTTTAACACTTAAAACGACTAATTTTTATGACAAAGTCTAAAGATCCTTGTAATAAAAGAACTGCCCATGCTATTTGCAAATGCGGAAAAGAGCTATGAGGCTATACGTTGCTGTTGATTTTTCATCAATTTGCGCATTATTTTGCAACTTTAAGTTGGTGTATTCGTGTTCAAAATGAAACAAGGAATGACAACGTGGTGTTTTTAACAGATGCACAACGCGCCACAAAGGCCCAAATTAATTTGTGCCTTTGAAACGACTGGCAATGTAAAATAAATGGTTAAATTTTCATATGACGCTATTCAAGATTTAGCAGACGACGTGAACCTGTTCAGTTTCTTAAGTACCTTTAAGCCTATTATATCTAGAAGATTACTTCAAAAAGTGATTACTATCGGACACTAGCTAGGTTCAAAGAAGGGGTTGAAGACGTGTCCCCTGTCAAAGTAACACCTCCCTGTTTTGAATTAACTACCTGGTCCAGTGTATGTTATAAGGCCTGTCTACATGAACAAACACATATCCTTGAACATCGCCATGTAAATGTAGTAGTTTCACTGATTCCCGCTTGAGATATGCAGCACCGTGTAGGCCAATTATACGTTCAACGTTCATGCGCCATATAATTAAGTCCAAAACTTGTCGGAGTTTAAATGCTCAAAATTGTTGATTTTTGCTAAATATCCGTAAAATCGAATAATACCCAAGTTTACCAAGACCATACATAAAGAGCAAGTGATGAATAATAGACCAAAATATCTTCAAATTTTCTGAACATTTGGTGGAAAAATGAAACATGCAGCTAAAAATGGAACACAGTCAACATGTTTGACGTTGTTCAACGTTTTGGGAAGCTAGTCTACACCACATATATTTGTTCGTGAGTATCGTCAAACATATGCATGACGATGTTTTGAACAAATGTTTGATCATGTAGACTGTGTGGGCTTCATAGAAGTGCAAAGAAATATCAAAAGACAGATTATGGTGACCATGGCGATGCAAACCTCACTTCAAAGCGATTTATCTCCTTCCAAATTACAACTCCCTTGCTGTATGACCTATTCTGCCCGTAACCTGGTGAAACTCTTAGACCAGTTCAAGGAGTTCATTAGATCATGATCAAATCATGCGTTCATTTAAAATTGCAGACAGTACGGTACCTAGATTCCTCCTAATTATGCACGATAACAAAGTTTCATGCATTTATTGGTGTTGAGTAGTAACAGGTAAAGTTAAGTATTACGAAAAGTGTTTTTGATTGCTTTCTAATATTTTTCTCCGTTTATCTAGGTGATAATTTTGGACGGCGAGAGTCTCACTACCGAGAAGCTGGTAAAACTATCAACAGGGAATTATCAAATCGATGTAAGAAAATCTGTTCATGACAGTTAAAAAGTTCAAAAAATGGATTACTTATAATTTTACTTGTTTCCTTTTGCGATAAGAGGATCCCTCACTGCTAATAAAGCATTGAGTCTTTGTATGGGTGTCGTTTCAGATTTCTCCCCAAGCTTGGGACAGAGTGGCCAAGTCAAGGGAAGTTGTTGACAAAATTGTTCGGGAGAAAAGAGGTGAGGTGCCTACAATAGTTAATGTGTAAGACTATTCATAATTGAGGTAACAATAATGAGACAGAGATGAAACATCTTTGAGGTAGAAGATAACCTTAGCAAGTCTTACTAAGGAAACGTTGCCCTTCAGGCTTATTGCCATGATTTGGTTCTATTTGAAGTACTGTTTAATTCGTCAGACAACTACAGTCATAGGAAGTTGAGATGTTTACGATGGATCTGGGTTTCTACAATGATTTTTCTTAAGTTTCTTAAGCATAGTTTAAAGTAACTAAGCCGTAACTTTACGATCCGACGTCTTCTTGTAGTCGGTACCAGTATTATCTGATCATCATTTTGTCAAGGTAAAACTATGTAATTTCTTTTCATTTAAGTCGACACTCAGTTGTTAACTGAACAGAGTCTTTTCTTCCTTACGTTACAGTTGTATACGGTATTTCGACTGGCTTTGGAAAATTTGAAAACGTCGTTATCTCACCAGATAAATTGTCGTAAGTAATCAATTGAAGACCACAATATCACGTTACGTGCAAATAAAACCCTCCCACTTAAGTTTGAAGTAGCTTTGCCAATTTAAAATAAAATATTCCTCTGCTGCACCTTCCAGGCAAAAGTAAAGTAGCCACTTCCAAGTCAAACTTCTGTCTGGCTATTTGCCATGTAATGTGCTACAGTACATCACATTTCACTTACCTTCACAAGTCTTCATAGCCCATTCAAAGTAGGAGGAAAACCTGAAGAAGTTACTTGACATTCTACAAAGGGCAGTCACAGATTATAACTATATATACTCGGCTTGTTTGAGGGTATACAAAAGTTACTTTCAGATGTTATTCATAACATCCTTCTAGGAACGGTAAATCCTCAAACTTTTCAATTTGTTAGGTTTCCTTAGAAACGGTTTTTCTCAGTCAGGTATGTCTTTAGCAAAATGGTTATGTAGCTACATATTCCGGAATGTAACTGAAGGTCTTTGAACTGGGAGAAGAGGAGGGGGTGGAACAGTTTGGTAAAAAAATGTAATGTATATCAGGTAACCTTTGCAAAGAGACAGTGCGCTACTTGTAAGGACAGTGGAGGGATCAAGAAGTAAAAAATTCAGTTGGTACTAAGGCTGTCAACTGTGAAGTCTTCCTCATGAATAATCAAGACTGAAATGACAATAAACCTATGCTGTCGGCACTGACCACTATCTACAGCATTTTACATGTACTGCACTGCTGCACAAGACATCCGACATTAACAGAAGCGTAGGCGCTATCCATTTGTTTTCTTTCCAGTTGTGATTAGTTATAGTAATGACGTCACAGTTTACAGCCTACACATTTCCAAATGCCTTTTTTCAACACTACGTAGACTTCTTCAAGAAAACTTGATCCGGTCGCATTCAGCTGGTGTGGGAAATCCTTTCAGTCCAGAACACACCCGGAAGCTGCTGGCTCTGAGAATCAATGTCCTCGTGAAGGGGTGCAGCGGTGTTACCAAAGACACTCTGAAGAAGTTAGTCGCTGCATTCAATGGTAAAACTTCATTCTTGGCCAATATTTTAATTCTAATGTTGCTTCTTCCATCCAAGACTATGTGCACAGGCCTGTAGCCACACAAGGTACTCAAGCGGGGTGGAATAAGTTCCAGCGAGAAAAAGATGGAAGGGGAGGGGGTTAGATACTCTTGCTTTGTTGTGGGAAAAACATGGTCTCTGGTCCCTCTAAGCTGCAGGCCTGAATGCACATAACAATTAGCTAAAGAAAATTTCATAGCAATTTAACTGATATCCAGTTACTTTTACATACATTAATCTCTTTGTCCACAAATGTCGATAAATCTACCTTTATTTTTACCTAAATTTCTAAAAGTTGGTAGCTGGTTGACAGAAAGACCTACAAGTTACAACTAACTTAGCAAAATTGCTCATTATCTCAAAAACTGCGAGGTGAACTACCAAACAGAACTCGGCTTTCTTGTTCTCTTAGCTACAAAGTTTCTAAATTTGCTGGTATTTCTTTTTCCTTGGAATCGTTGAAAGTTTCCATTTCGTTTTAAGTGTTCGTCTCTGTTGCATTTGCGTGGAAGTCTCTCAATGCATTATGGGAGAAATTTGAAAATGGCGCCACCCATGGCAAAATTTTCCCCCGATCAGGTGAAAATTCATTCAGACTCGAAAACGGTTATCTGCGGAACTGATCAAAAAGTTAGAAACTTTTAAGTCCTACAAGTTTGGGACTTAATTATACAGCGCATGAAAATTGCGCGTATAATACACGGTGCTGCATAAATCAAGCGGGAATCAGTGAAACAAGTTAAGAACGTCATATATTTAAAAATGTATGTTCTTGTAGACAGACCTTAAAGATTCCATAGGATTAAACAAGAGCTGTTGCCATTATTCATTTTACTCCGTGGCAGAAAGTTTTTTTTGAACTTAAACATAAAGAACAAAATACACACAAAGAACAAAAGTTAAAACAGAATTTAGAAAAAAAATGCAATAAACCTGCTCCCACGAGCGTTACTGGCCAAGCGATGCTTCAATTTATTACACAACATTACACAATAAATCGGTTACAAAACATGTTACCAAACGTTCGACATAAAGATAATGCACACTTTGTAAATTTGTCATCAAAGAAGAAACGTTAGAAGCCGACTCCACGCTAAATTCAGCACAAAGGACTTAACCTTCTTCACCTTAGCCGATGACTTCTTCATATCTTGCAGAACGCCCCAGTTCTACAATAATCTATAATAAGTAAGTTATGATTATCGAGCAAATTTTTAACCGGTATTGACATATATAGTCTATTATAGTTCTAGTAAACTCTCTTTTTACATATTTCGCAATAAAAGTAAACAACCACATTACAAACAGTTCATCAACTACTATACTTTGCGATATTTACTTTTCTCGAATTACATGCAGCATCATGTCTTCCTTGGGTACCGGAGAAGGGTACTGTGGGCGCGTGTGGGGATCTCGCTCCACTTGCGCACTTAGCCCTCGGCATGATGGGAGAGGGTAAGATGTGGAGCCCCGAAACTGGCTGGGGAGATGCAGGAGCGGTAAGGCTATTTAGAAATATGTTCATATGCCAGTATTAACATTGAAGAAGTACATGTATGTTTTTACATGTTGTTCCAGGTTCATCGATACGATTTTTTACTTAGGAGAACGATCAGTTTAAAAAAAAAAAAACAAAGTAGTCCTGCACCAGATGTTCCCTTTGAACTGGTTAATGGGTAATTACATCAAGATCAAATTAGGTTTATTTAAAACCCAAGTATATATATATATATATATATATTATAATGATGCAGCGAACAATTACAATAAGCCACGTCAACAATCAGCCAGGTGCAGTGATACAGCAGACACGTAATACATACTTCAGTGCAATTGATGGCATGAGAGGTGGCACAAGGCTATTTGCCCCGTTCCGCACAAATGCCTCACTGACGGGGTCATATACCAAGCCACCGTTACTACATCGAAGGCTTTAGAAACTTATGTCGGCTTAACTGAAACACCTTTCAAAAATCGATAGAGGAACCATACTACTTCTTTCAACGATATAAAATATAAAAATGCCACTGTACTCTGTAAATTTATCTATTCCCTGAAAGAAAAGGATATTCCATTTACCATCACATGGAAATTCCTGAAGAGGGCTAAGCCATACAGCAATTTAAACATACGCTGTGATCTATGTCTTTGGGTAAAAGTATTTATTTTGTGCGTACCAAGCCATGGTACTCTTAAAAAACGTTGGGAATTTATTTCTACTTGCAGACACTTAACCTGTAGTGTTCAGCTGTGGCACTCCACTTTGTTCAATTTTGCTTTGCTTTGTCTTGTGCTACCTTACGCCATCGATTGTATTACATGTCTGCTGTATCCCTGCAACTGGCTGATTGTTGACGTGGCTTATTCAAATTGTTCCCTGCATCATTCGTAATGTTATCCGCCTGATGATCGGGTCTCGCCCGTGAAACTTAAAGTAGCGGAAATAAATATGGATACCTGTTAACCGGGCTCACTTGTAGTCATTTCTAGATTGCTCTACAACTGTCGTCGTATTGAGCACTCTACTATGCCTTTGGTGTGCACCGTATTCATAGTTCTCTCCCTCTCCCTCTCCCTCTCCCTCTCCCTTTCCCTTTCCCTCTCCCTTTCCCTCTCCCTCTCCCTCTCTCTCTACATACATATATATATATATATGTATATATATGTATATATATATACATATTTAAATTCAAAGAACGAAGTAATGAACTGAGGTGTATGTGTAAAATAATGCATTGTTGATATATGGTGACTAAACTGCATTGAACCTTTAACATTTTTCAGATCCTGGCAAAGCATGGACTTCAGCCTGTACAACTTCAGGCCAAAGAAGTGAGTTGAATTGTGACTTGAAAATTGTTAACAATACATCATCATTTAAAAATAATATCAAAATATAACAAAGAAAACAGACTGCTTTTTCTGTTTGTAACTCCAAGTATTTTGCTCTATTCCAGGGCCTGGCTGTGATCAACGGGGCTCAGCTCATTACTGCACTTGGAGCTGAGGGTAAGTTACAGTTAAATGACCGTCTTTTTTAGTGACTATGGTGGACAATAAAACAACAACAATCAATTTTAAACACTGCAAGAGTGATATATACACAGTTGTGTAGCCAAATTGTGACAATGTTACGGAGCATAGTTAGGTAAACGGGAAAAAGCAGTCACCCCAAGTTTATTCTCATCAATCTGCTAATCATTACAGATCTCCTCCTTGTTTGCTAACAAGTATTTTCCAAAATATTTGTATAAAAACATTGTACACTAAAGGTAAACCAAGTTATCCTTTTGCATGAATTAAATAAGAAGTAAGAACAAAATATTGTCACATTATTAGTAGGAACCATTCTTGATTTAGGATGACGGGGCACAGTAATGAAAATTGGAGACTGCATTTTACCTTTAAATTCCGAATTTGTACTTAAGAGCACCGACGTTTTTTCGCACATAAGATCATTAATACAGTTGATTGGAAAAAGATCGTCAAACTTTTCGCTGATGGTATACATTAATTTCGTTTTTTGACAGCGGTTGAGAGAGCACGGAAGATTGCTAGACAGGCTGATATCATCTGCGCTCTCACTCTGGAGGTCTTGGAGGGAGTCACTGCTGCCTACAAGAAAGGTGAGTTACATGGACTTGTTTGTTTTTACAGTGTAATTTCCATACCGCCAATTGGAAAACTAGCACTAAATTAATATTATATTCATTAACATTTTACGTATCCCTACACCACGTTCATGCTCCCTTAACGTTTCCCCTTCATTACCTATCAGCTGTTCATGTGATCCGCCCTCATAAGGGTCAGGGAGTGGTAGCTGGGAGACTTCGTTCGTTGCTCCATTCTGACGTACATCCCTCTGAGATCACCCAAGCAAATGAGAACATGCGTGTACAGGATGCTTATTCTCTAAGATGCACCCCTCAGGTAAGAGAATGAAAATATATAATTTGCAATATGCACGCTCTCAATATTAGTGGGTCATATCTGAAGCGACCGGAGCCCCGGACAGCAAACCGGAATCTAGTTAAATATTTGCCTAGATTATTTCACAAGATTTAGCTTAAATTTGAATCAAATTGGTTTTAATTTCGAACCAGTTTAGATACATACTGCCACATGTACAACAATCTGGTCATACGTATGACTATGTTCCGGTTAGGCTTAAATTTGGTGTACCATTTTGAGGAAAGGAAGCCAGTAAAATTTCGTTTGGACGTCTCGGTGGCTTTCTAAAGGGCGTTGCTCGGTCTACTCTCACGAGGGGAAGGGGTCGGTAGAGCACATAAGCCGGAAATAAACATACAACTTGAAAGTAACATCACTTGTACTTTTTTAATGTGGGGTTTCAACTCCCATCCCACCTTATACTCCTGTGCCTTCTTCTTCTAATGCCCATTCGTTTGAAGTGAGAAAAATGATAGAAAAAGGAGTAAACAGTAGTCGAGGAAATTTGCAATCCAACCCCTTAACATTTCGAAAATCCTGAGTACGCCACTGAGAAGCTTGCTGAATGCAACAAAAGTCCTTATGTATGGATGTAATCACCATCTTGAAAACCGTTATCTATATAGGGATACTGCACTACCGGGTGTACAAAGTTTTGTACGTGCGCGTCCTCTGTGCTCGCGCACTTCAATTTTATGAGCTTGTGACTCTGTGAGCATGTCACCTGTAAAGATTACTTGCCGTAATTGTTAAGTGTAGAAGTGACAACGATTTTACTATGAATACTTGAATAACTTGAAAATGTTGATTGTAGTGACAAGGAAAAGAGTGACGGATAAGTCGGACAAAGAAAAAAATAATATACAAGTTAAGAGCTTCTAAGGCAAGAATATTGCAGAGATCCGATAAATTAGTATTTCTGTAATCTTGTGATACAATTCAGTCAACTTAACGTAATTGCCTCAACTAAAGAAATCATTTTATTCCAGTATAAAAACACAACACTTTGATAAAAGACAAATCGATGTGTTGAAAGACACTTATTGCGATAATAAACATGTCACTGTGAGACAAGACACGTCACTGTTATACAAGACATTTCACTGCGATAAAATACAGGCAAATGTGATAATCGACATGTCAATGTGATATAAGATATGTCACTGTGTCACAAGACATATGAATGTGATAGCATACATGCTAATATGATAAACGACATGTCACTGTTATACAGGACATGTCACTGTGATAAAAACATGTCACTATAATACAAGACATGTCACCGTGATAAAAGTATGTCACTGTGATACAAGACATGTCACTGTGATGCAAGATATATCACTGTGATATGAGACACGTCAATGTGATGAAAGACATATCACTATGATAAAAGACATGTTACTGAGATAAAAGACATGCAACCGTGATGCAAGACATGTTAGTGTGAATATAGACATGCCAATATCATTAACAACATGTAACTGTGATGAAAGGCATGTCACTGTGAAAGAGTTCACCGTGATTAAAGACATGTCAAGGTGAAAACATGCGTATCAACGAGAAGATTTTATGGTATCAATACCGACTTAAGGTCGTCAATTAGCTTAAAATTTCACCACTCGTCCAAAAGCAATGTAATAAATGAAATTTTACTTTACCTTTTCAGGTACATGGAGTTGTTAATGACACTATTGACTTTGTAAGTGGTATAATTACCACTGAGATGAACAGCGCCACCGACAACCCTGTATCCTTTCGTAAAAGTTGATTACCTGTTCTCCGGACATAGTCTTAAGTTCTCATCAATAGAGCATAAATCCCGGATCTGTTCATATATTTGATCGGATCTGAATGAAAATGATTCGCACTGGATTATTTTTGATCCAAAGCTGGTGAGAAAAGGGGTTAGATTTCGGATGTGTGCTCGGTTGATCCGGTGTGGGGTCAAATTTGACCACGACGCTTTCAAAGTAAACGACACACGCCAAGAGTTCCCCACTGTAAGCTCTACATCAGCGTCGAAACTGAAGTGTTGTAAACGAATAACTTGGCTTGAGTAATTTTAATCTGCTTTGAATGATTCATACGCCAATATTAGCTCACCATTTGTAAATGGTTAGTATGCACAATTGCGATAACATCTAAAACCAATAGAATGCCATTGTGTTACATAAGATGTATTTGCCATGATTCGTGAAACCCCAAACAAAAATTCTCTAATTTTACGTTTTTTTTTTGAAGTATCATATAAGTCACCAACGTGACGCATTTGGTCAGACAAGATGGAGAAGTGGTAGAGTAACGGGTAAACTCACAAAATGAGCCTCCCTTCAGAAGTCACGTTTTCCATACGGGTTCAGGTGATATGTAGTCTAATGAATTTAGCACACCTAATGGTTGACTTTATGGACAATGTTCATATTTAACATGTACAGGTCAATGGTGTTGGGATGGGGCTTTTTCTCTAAAAGTTTTCTCTTGCTATACATACATCACCGACGTTAATAAATGTTACTTGAAACTAATGATCAATACTGGGACCTTTTGTAAGACCTTGTGAGATATGACTCTACAGAGTATTGGAAGAAAAAAAACCTCTCTCTTTTCTTGAGGTGAATCACGCCTCCAAAATCCCGCATCTCGAACTTGTTTCATGAGAATAAAAAGTTTCTAAAATACTTTCCAAATTCCATTTTACTCGTCATAATATCAATTATGCTGTGATATGATCAGATTTTGTCTTTAACATATTTCCAGCTGGTTATTACAGAGGAGGGCGAGATTGTGTCTGCTGGCAACTTTCATGGAGAATACCCTGCCAAGGTAATGTTCTTTGAAGGGTCACATACAACCCTGTTGTTGGAAACTATGGGAATATTCTTTCAAAATTGTTGAAATTTGTTTGCAGCCACGACGAAATTAAATTTTCCATTAAGGTGTGATGCTTGGCACTGGACAATCCAATATCTTGCTTCTAGTATATGATTTGAGTTATGAAAAGAAACTAAAGGTGGAACAAAGCTCTTGAAAAAAATTATCTTAGACCAGGAGGACAGAGACAAATGATTTTGGAAAAAGTAAATACCAAACAGTCGTTGCACAATCTTCGGCAATCATTGTGTATTGTTTTGTTTATATTAGTAAACAACACTTTGAAAGATCCTTTTAAGTAAAACTGATTGTTTTGAATTACTTTAATAGTTGTGCATGTCATATTTAGTTTACATTTTCAGTAAAATTGATTTTTGTTTTTGTAGGCTCTTGACTATCTCGCCATTGGTGTGCATGAATTGGCTAACATCAGTGAGAGAAGGACTGAGAGGCTCATCAACCCGAGTAAGTGGACGAATATGAAGCACCATTTCATTCATTAAACTTAAAAAATTTCTGAGGCAGAAAATATAAATTATCTTAACAGAGGCAATACCAACTCAAATGCATCCCCCGTTAGGCTTTTTACTTTCACGAACATACTATTCTATTAAAATGTTACTTCTTTTCAAAGCTAAAATTTATGGGGATTTCTTGCAAATACCAAAGTCATATCTATCAATATGCAGTTGAAACTGATCTGCATCGGTGCAAACGACGTTATGCCCCTCAAGTGCATATTAATGTTTTGTTTCACTACATTTGTTAATATGTATATCTAAAGTTGTTGAAAAGGACGCCAAAAATGATCAAAATTCGAAAAACTACCTCAATGTAATTGTCCCAATAAATTGAGTTTTGGCGTGTATAAGCACTATCGGAAAGACACAATGCAGAAGGTTGTAGTGCGGTTGCTATTTTTCAAACCACTGATGCAATTCGAATATATTTCAGCCAGTGCATTTGTGTGTAACCTTATACTTGTACGTATTTTCACATTTGTCCATTTATCATCTTTCAGGTCTCGGTGGCCTTCCAGCCTTCCTTGTGAAAGAAGGAGGCTTAAACTCCGGTTTCATGATTGCACATTGCACTGCTGCTGCCCTTGGTAAGAAAATCTTTTTATATACGTTGTGCATTGACGTTACGCGATGTCAAAGCAAGAGGACAATCACGGTAGTAATTTTGATAATGGGATAATTTCTTAGATCCCAACATATTTGCACCATGTTTATTGGACGTACAAAATTTTCGGAGCGAACTTAACTAGTTTTTAATTTATGAATACCAAAATGTTCAGGGTGCTCTTGTAGTGAAAGTTGTGCAAACAGTTTGCAAAAGACTAGTCAATTACAGAAGAAAGTAAAAATAATTTCATCAACGTCAAACCGAGAAATTTTCCCCTCGGGTCAGTATGATGAAAAATTCGGAAAAACTTCATGAAGTTGGTCAGTTGTGATTGATGATTTTAAATCGATGGAAACTTTGATCAATATTTCTATTTCCCATCGAGTGTCCACGGAAAGTTTCCAACTACTTTCCTACGCTATTTTTTTGAGTGAGTTTCCATTTATTTGTATTTTCCTTTGTGAAGTTTCTGAGAACAAAGTCCTGACGCATCCAGCCTCTGTGGACTCTCTACCAACTAGTGCCGGACAGGAAGATCACGTTTCTATGGGAGGATTTGCAGCCAGAAAGGCTTTGCAGGTGGTGGAGCACGTTGAACAGGGTACGTTGAAATAGGAGGAATGTGACGTTTGATATCTACAAATTAAAGGGAACATGCAGTCCCTCCAATTTGAATGAGTGTTCCCCGTCATCCTAGTACAGGAATGGCGCTTATTAATCATGTGACAATATGTTTGTTACTCAATTGTTAAATTCATGCAGAAAAACTCCTTGTTTTACCTTCAGTATGCAATGTTTTTGTACAGAAACATAATGAAAGATATATACTTGTGAGCAAAATAAGATGACATTTCAAAGATTTAGCAAACTTTTGAAAATAAATTTGGAGCGACTGCCATCTCCCTTTAAGGAAGGATTTGATAATTGATTCCTGTCGAAAAATGTCGTTGTTGTGAATTTAAAACCAAACAGTCTTTTTAGTGATTTTCCCAACAATGAAATAAACCACGAAACTTTTTGTACCGTAGGTGGGGAATGTTTACTCAAAATTGAATCGGCTTCATACAGAAAACTTCCTCGAATAAAAATTGCTTATACTCAAAAAGTGAAAAAGCAGGCCGGTTACTTTCGCCCGACCGTATGTTGAACTCAGTTTCGTAACCAAGGGTTTGCGGTAATGGTAGAGGATGGAGATGGATAGAAGCCGCACTTCACACTTATTTCTCAAAAATGACATTGGCAGGGAAAAGTATCGAAAAGCCACAAAATGCCCCTTGAAAAGAATAATTATTCCGAAGATCGAAAACTTTGTTCATATTTAAGAGCACGAGACAAACATTGGCTGCACATTTAAGTCACAAAAAGGCTGCTTTCCTGTATGCAGTGCTCTTGGCGCGTACAATCTACCCATTTCATTGCAAGTTTACAGAGAAACTTACACAATTACATGTACGTATACCTAACGTGCAATGTTTATGATCAGAGGTAAGATAATTTCCGCTCTGGACATTGGTTTTCTTCCATTGCCGTCATTAAACTATTTATACACATCCAGTGTATGCATCTGTGTACGAACCGGTAACATAAAAGAACATCCTGCTTCTCTCTATGGAGGCAGTCATAAAATATGAATGAGTGTTGCCAGATGCTACAAACAAACTTAACTACACAAAAGAAGAGTTTTTAAGTTTTGACACCAACATGGCCTTCAGTATAAACAAATGTACTCTTCGTGATGTCCTGTTTGCATGCGTGTTCCATTATTTGTTAAAATCAGTCATATAGCCTTCTTCATACACACACACATACATGGAATAGGTGTATATCGGAGACACACGTTTTGAACGGTAAAATATGGATATCCACACTTGGAGGTGTATCCACACTTGACGAGGGAAAACAAAAGTCCCCGATTTATACCTTTTGCACTCATACGCACATGCACCAACACATGTTGTGTTTCCCTATCACAGGTTCACAACATGGAAAAAGGGGGACACATCACAAATGCTTCAATATCGATGGGCACATCCTGGAAAGGTGCAAAACATAATCAAATGGCAAATTTTGCATTTGGCAATTGGGGATACCCCCACTTATCGGTATATCCACACTTGACAAGAGGGGAAAGACACTCATGTCCCCGATTTACACCTATGACAACCATAAACTCACCCTTACGCCCATGTTTGTCAGTGTGTTGTCTCTACAAACAGACATTCAGATCTAACATTCAATGATTGTCCAATATTTCAACTTCTTTCCATATTTCATCCATAGTTTTAGCCATTGAGCTTCTAGCTGCTTGTCAAGGTATGGAATTCCGCAAACCTCTGAAGACCACAGCGCCACTACAGGCAGTGTATAACCTAGTCAGGACAGTTGTTAAGTGAGTATTGTTCTTGCGTTCGAAAAGAATTAATATCTTTTTAATGATGGTGTATAAAGGAAAACGTATTTGTGTAAAATGAATACGTCATTTCGAATCCAGTATAAAACAGTTCCCTGATTTGCAAAGGATATAAAAACGTAAAAGGTGAGCGCAGGATGGTGGCCAGTATTTGCCAAAAACAGGGGGAGGGGAAGGGAGCTCAAAGAAAGTGTTCCAACAATCTGACGCCCTAGAGACACCAAGTGGTTGACGAAGTATGACACGCAAAATATTCTTGGCATCCAATGAGCAAAAAACGTTGGGTTCTTGTAAACGAAATTAAAAATCTTTGATTTTTAATGAAGACATTTA